>VDFB02325946.1:0-44458 GCA_007258455.2 Sequoia sempervirens | reverse complement strand
ATCTTCTTTCACAATGTTTTCTTCTTCAGTGCTATTTATTGGACTCTTTGCTTAATCTTCTCTTGTACCTACAAATGAAATAGCATTAGAAGATTATAGGATTTAATTTTTTCCATCTTCTTTTCTTTTTCTTTCTTCTTTCCTTTCATAATTTACTTTCCTCCAAGATATCTAACCTCCTTGATATTTTTGCACACTTCTTTACTTATTTTGCTTAGATTTAATGTTGTAATGTGACTTACACATTCACATTAGGTCTTGAATGTTTAAATTATTAAGACTTTATGGTTTCTTGTAAGAGTGTTGTAAGGTGTTGTAACACATCTTCACACTTTTCTAGGACCTTTTTATTATAATTCATCTAAATATCATCTTTTTATTACTTACCAAGTCCTATTTCAAAGTGTTGTAAGGTGTTTCAACAAACCTTCACACTTTTCTAGGATTGTCATCAATATTTATACCTTCCTTATGCTTTAATAGCTCCTTTATGCACTTAAAGGCCATATTTAAGTGTCTCCTTAAAGAAGAACCCAACAAACATTATTTAAATTATCACAATTCCTGACAACCACTCAAAAGCCTTGAGTGGGACTAATTTTCCATTAAGGGTGAATTAGTCCCTCTTGGCACAAAATTCAAGATAATTTCAAATTACTTTCGGGTTTTTATTCATTAAGACCTAAGGTCGGCCTATGATGAGGTATTTTCGGGAATTAGGGCATAATTGTGTATAAATACATGATTTTCCCTCTCATTTCACCCCATTCAACTAACTCATTCATTATTCATCTATCATTCATTTTATCATTCTTCTCAAGCAAGCTAGGGCATCAAGAGAGCATTCAAGATCATTTTTAGACATTCAAAGGTTGAATACTCATCTATTGCTGCAGCAAATCAAGATCAATCATCAAGGCAAGGTTTTTATTACATTGTTGCATGTTTCATTACCTTGGTTCATCATTATGGTTTAATTACCTAAACAAGGTTTGACCAAGGCAAACCCCCAATACCTAACAATCAATATTTTCTCTCTTTGTGTGATTGCAGATTTAGGTGCTTCGATGGTCTAGACATGATTGAAGATTAGGTTGAAAACTTGTTGACGTCATCTCCACTTTTACAAGGCCAAAATGAACACAAAAAATCACCAACAGTGCTAAAAATCAAGGTTTCAGATCTGGACACCTGGAGGTGTAGATTGAGCAGATCGGGAGCTCCAGATTCCATTTTTGAATTTCTAGAAAAGCCAATGTGGACTAATTGACCCAGAGTGGTGAATGAGTCCCACTATACCTATTTCCTAGAGATTTTTGTAGATTTGGACACCCATTTGGCTAAAACGGGCCCCGGTGTAGTTTTCTGGAACTGGGACTAATTCGTCCAGAATGGCGAATGAGTCCCACTGTGACACCCCTCTGATTTTTTATGTTTCTTTGACAACTCAGATACTTTGTTAGACCTAATTTTATGTTATTGTTATTCTATTGCTGACAATGGAGCAATGATAGACTATATTAATGTGATGATACATTATGTGCATGGTGATTATGTTTGATATGCTTTATGTTTGCATAGATGCTTAGTTGAGATGACATGGCTATATATGCTCATTGTAGTTTAATTGATATATTATCTCATCAGTTGATGTGACATTGTATTGGTGAAGAGGACGGTATTGCATCACTTGTTTGCGAATTCCGTGTGATTTCCACGATTCTCTCTTCACGGTGTGTATGAATTATTATCTGGATACATGTATGACATTTGTTTTGTTTGTAGGTTTGCAGGTACTAGAAAATGGCTTCACCTAGTTTCACAGGTCTGAGCGTGTCCACTACTCAACAGTAATGTTGATTGGGAGATAGTAACTGGTTAACCTTGACAAACCTTTACCCTAGCACAGTGTGTCGTCAGTCCATGTTTTGGTCATGTTCTTTATCCATGTTGGTCTTGGTATTTTATTTATCGTGCAATTTCAAATTGTAAGGATTAAATTATAAGTTGTGATTAAGTATTTAATTAATATGGAGACCTGATTATAAATTAATTAATTAATTTAATTTTAATTATTATAAAGTAATTTTAATTATTAGATTAAATGTGGATTTAAATAAGTGATTTAAATGTGATTTGAATTAAATAAATTATTTTTAATTTTAAATGCATATTTTGGGAAAAGATCTTAGAAATATCTTGGTTGTTAAAGAAAAAAATATTTGTTGTGTTAACTGGAAGTTAGAAGGTTTTTTTTTCTAATTGTCTTAAAATTGATTTCCGGAGGTATTGATTGAAATTTGTGAGAAAAGAGGAAGTTGTTTTCACAGGAAAAAAGAGAGGTTTTTGGAAATAGGAGAATTGTTTTGTGGTTTGAAGAAATTGTAAATCTTAGAAGCTCTCTGATAATTTTAGGAATCTAGTTTGTTGTATTCTTGGCTATGGAATTATTTATGTTCTCTGGGAAGTGGCAATTCTTCTGGAGGAAGCTTTGGCAACTCTGACAAATTGAAGATTAAAGGGAAGCTCGACATCAATCTCCGAATCGTCCGATCTTCTGGAACAGGTTCTTTATTACTTTGTTAATTTTAATTTGAAAGATAAAAGTTAAATTATTATTGTATAGCAAATTGGAAAAGTTTAGAAGAGGATCTCTTTCATTTTAGAAGCTTTTGTTTTTGAAAGAAATTGTCGTGATTGTTACAGCCTCTATAGAAAAATAATTTAGATCCTCTGTGTAAATTGATTATTTGAAATAGATTTATACAAAAGGAAATTATAGATAAATTTTTGAGCCTCTATTGAATTTAAATCAAAACTCAAAAAAACTCTTTCTGGAAAATTGAATTTAATCTTTGTAGAAAATGATAAATTACTGTGAAGGTTGTAGATCTTTGTAGGAAATGTTTTTTTTAACGTAATAGGAAATTCAAAGAAAATAATTGAAGGTTTAGGAAACCCTATGAATTTGTCTACTTATTTTCCTCAGAGAAATTTAGTTTTAAAATTTGCTCCTCTTGCAATTAATGCACTTAATTGTCCCTTTTTTCATATATATATATATATATATATTTGAAATATATATATATATTTAAATATATATATATATATATATATATATATATATATATATATATATATATTTTAAATATATATATATATTTTTTAAATATATATATATATATATTTTGGAAATATATATATATATTTAAATATATATATATATATATTAATATATATATATATATATATTAATATATATATATATATATATTAATATATATATATATATATACACTCTTATGAAAATAATTTTATATATATATATCTGATTGTAATTCCTTAGAAATCTATTTCTTTAAGAAAATATATGTTACAAATGTCGTATGGCGAATTTATTTCAGAGAGGGGAAAGTTCTTTTTAAAAAATGTTTTGTAAGTTTCATGGGGGGTTGGTGAGGGGGTTACCCCATCGCCGCTTCCCATGGAGGGGGGCATGGCTATTGTGGCAGTGCCCTCCACAGTTATGTGGAGGGGGCGCTGTCACAAGAAGTGCTCCCTTCCTCTATGAATGGATGTGTCCAGTGTCGACGATTTTATGTTTTAATTTATTTTTATTTAAAATTATTGTTATATAATATATATATGGTATATGATATATTTTAATATATAATATATATTTTATATTATATATATTTTATATATAGATATATTTTATTATAGTTGGAATTTGTTATTTATTTTTCTAATATAAATATATATATATATATATATATATATATATTTGAATTGAGGATATGTTATTTAAAAATGTTTCTTTTTAAATGAATTTTGGAAATGAATAATTGGATTATTCAATTAGAAATATATATATATATATATATTTAAATATGCATGTTTATTTAACAAGGATATTTATTTAGATGGATTTTATGATTTTAGTGCATGCAAGTACGAGTAGTTTAATTGAAATGATTAATTATTTTAATTGTGAAAGTGAGTTAATCGATATGAGTAGTGGTGAAACTAAAGGTTAAACATTTAATTTTATTTGTTTGTTGTTTATTAATTGGAATTATGTTTGAACGATGTGTTTTAGATATGAGATATTGCTCTATTGGATTTAGGAAATCCGAATAGTAGTGCTTTTAATTACATGGGATTGTTTATTTTAATTGCAAGTATTTTTGTAATTTTGTGTATTGGGGGGAATATTGGTTGTCAAGGAAATGTAAGTCTTCCAGATTCTAATTGTGAAAGGGTTGTCATTTCTGCTATTCACCTGAGATTCCTTGGGTAGTGCACATAGTTGATTCAAGATTGGACATCCATAGGGATGTGTTATATTGTTATCATTTTAGTGCACTCGCCTACCTTGGTTGTACAAATGATTTATTGTGTTGTCGATAGGGGAGTGGCTTTCAACGGGGTCGGACACAAAGTGGTCCCAGGATAACTCGTGTGGAAGTTTCGGCTTAATTATAGGAATATAGTCTCTCCAGAGATTGTAATTGTGAAAGGGTTGGTCATTTCGCTATTCATTTTGAGATTCCTTGGGTAGTGCCAGTTGATTCAGTATTGGACATCCTAGGGGATGTGTTATATTGTTATCGCTTTAGTGCAACTGCCTACCTTGGCTGTAGAATGATTTATTGTGTTTTTGATAGGGGAGTGGCTTTCAATAGGGGCTAGGACACAAAGTGGTCCCAGGACAACTCACGTGAGAGTCAGTGCAATTAGTAGAAATTAAATAACCTATATTAGGGAAAGGGTAGCACACATTTAAATTGATATTTATTCCCACTCATTGGCTCGGGTGCCTGCACTTGCAGGATGAGTCGAGAAGGTCTGGAATGGCAAGATCATTATCTTGTCTTCTCGAAAGATAATTGGTTCTGCACTGGTGTGCATATGGGGCCAGGTTCATGAGAGGTTACCAAGATAACCCAAGATGGGGGCCAAGACCTAGGAAGATCTCCTTTGGATAACCCAAATGCAACCTTTGTGATGACACTCCTCCCATGCATGTCACTGCTTTGTATTGTATAGTGGTTGTTCTTGATTCAAAGATTCTCGGGAAGCAATGTAACACTATGTTTTATATTTACTGGTACAAAGGTGGTTTTGTACTCTGTCTGTCTAGAGGTAGTAGGGTTTGTCTTGGTTACCTATTATTATCTCCTAGCACGACGGTTGGTCCTACGAGTACCACATGGTTGGGTGGCATGCACCTTACACTGTTCGGTTTTCTCTTCATGTTCGTGATGGCGGGATCTTCTAGTTCAAGGAGCTTGTGTGTTTCTATGGTTTTGTACTTCTCTCATATTCATTGTAACAGTGTGACACTCTGTATTGTATTCCTTATTTGTAATCAAGGAGGATTCCTTGTGTTGTAATTGTAACATTATGTATGATCTATTCATCATTGAATTAAATGGTATATATATTGTTTATATGGTGTTGTATCTATGGAAATATGTTCATTACATTTCCATGTTTAACTTATTATGCAATGGGTTAATGCTTTGATGTATGTTGTTATCATGAATTAATTTCCATATGCTATGGTTAGATTTGTTTTGTAAGTTTCAAAATTGACATGTAGACGCGTTGTGTGTCCTAGAGGATGTATGTGTTAGAGTAGTTTACTTCACTTGTCATTGTTACTCTTTTTAAGAAAAAAAAAATTAGTTGTGCTTCCGCAGTGTTGCATGGTCCTCCAGGTTGTGGGACGGGGTTTTACACCCACCAAGCCTAAAAATCAGCATTTTTAGAATTTTAAAGTCATTTCCAGTCCTCAGCAAGTTTACAGGTGCACACATTCACTTTTACAACTTTTTGTTTTGTTTTACTTGCATGTCTATTCATCTTTCTAGGTGTTTTTGCATATCACAATGTGTTTTCCAACAATTTGCATTTCTTAAGTTTTGCATTTATAATCAATAGTATTTATTAGTTCTTTGCATTTAATACCATCTCATTTAGGCACATTTCATTCATATTTCCATTATACTTTCATTAGTTTGAGTGAACCACCTAGGTTTTTGGCCTATCTCTCTCCTTTTAGGTGAAAAACCCTAAGAATGCAAGAGAAGTACATAGACCCAAAAATCTATGGTTCAATGAGGATTTCAACAAGAAATAAAATTCAAAAAATTTACAAGGGTTTCTAGACACTTCATGACTTCAAATCTTCAAAGTCTCTTGCACTCAACTTTCTTGGCTTCACTCCTCTTTGTAAATATGATTTTTCTCTTCATCCTATAGCTCTCATGGCTACCTTGAACACATAAAACACATTTACAAATTTCTTCTCTTCTTCTATTTCTCTCCTCTTGGAAAGCTAATTTTCTACACTTTCTGTGATGCAATCCTCTAGAGAAACTTGCAAATTCTTTCCTCAAACTTGTTGCTTCTGATTTATCCTCTTGACACATTAAAGGTTGTATTTATAGAGGGTTTCAACTATGTGAAACACCAAAAAGTGGTTTCCAAATCTTCTTTTTTGCTGACCCTTAACATTCCTACAAAAAATCAAATAAAACATAGTTTGTTTCTTTCAAAAGTTCCATCCAAATTTGTACCATATCAAACATCTTGTTGTTGTATATGCATTTAAAAAATGGATAAAATCAATAACCAAGTCATGCTTATTCACCCCAAATTTGAAATTGAAGAGTCATCAATTTGTTCTCCAAAAATTACTAATATTTTTCTCCATTTTAGGAACTAAAATTAAAAGAATAAGACCAAAATGGAATTCCAAGAGTCAATTGTTTTATGTGCGCTTTCATAGGTGTCCAAATTGAGAATTTTAATTCATTTTCCTTCAAAATCCTCTTCCACCATGGTAAATAGACCATTTCAACCCATAGAACCTTGAAATTATACAATTTTGTAAATCACATTAAACACCTTGCTTGACCTTGATGTATGAAATAGAAATAAAGTCCTCACAAATAAATAATCATATCCTTACAACATTTTACAACATTCTCTTGAAGCTCAAACCTACACCAAAAATGAAAAATATTGAACATGAAAAGAAAATGTATTTTTGGTGATGCAGGATTGCTTGTGAGCTTGGATACTCCTGCATCAATGACCTAAAAATCAAATGTAGAATAACCTATTCATTCCCTTTCATTACAATATCATTGGAAGATAAATATTTTCCAATTTTTATTTATTTTTTAAATAATTGATATGATTTTTAAGGATCTTATTCATGATAAATTAGAATTGAATTAAAAATAACATATCTAACTCCTAGTAAGATCATTAGATCATCAAATGTAACTAAACCAAATTAATTTCACTAAAACATTCATTTGATTACATCAGCTTGCAACATGAAACCCGTCAAGAAGAAAGAATTAGTACTAGTCACAAGAAGGTTATGCCTTATAGCAGGTGTGTTTCCTCTCACCATTGTATCAATTGATGATCCATTTTAATAATGGGGGGGTTAATGTTATTTGTGAATTTTCTAAGTGTTACCACGATTTTTGTCCCCTCCTAAAAACCATGTACATTTGTGCAAATATACTTATTTTAAAGTTTTGGCTTTTTCTTTGGTTTCAAAACCTTGTCAAGTTTCACCATAGTTGTCACAACTATGTTTCATCCTATCACCTTTACATTTAAGTCCAAAAGTGTTTTCTATCAGCTTAATCAAGGGTTTTCACAATTGTTTCGACAACCAAAGTGGTTCCCACAACCAAATAAAACATTGATGACAAAGAGAAGATATTGAATCTTTAGCCAAGTTATTGAAGTTTCAAAAGTTACATAGGTTTTAAAAAATTTCTGAAAAGGGTGTCAAAAACCTACATTTGTTTGACAACATGTAAATTCAGCCTCATTTCACTTCAAAGAGTGGTTTCAAATAGATAAGTAGATCAAAACAATCATTTCAAAACCATACAAAGGTTTTGAAACTTTTGTCAACCTTTGACAAGGTTGTCTAAACCATGAAAATTGTTAAAATCATTTACATTGGTAAAGTTGAACTCTTTGAAGAGTGTTTTGATGAAGGATTTTATTTATGTGAAAGGTTTCAAAACCTCTTTCAGTCTCCAAAAAGGTTTTCGAAATTGAACAATTCCCCGCAAAGCTCCCATAGCCATTTTTAAAAAAAATTAAAAATTATCAGAGCAAAGGGTGAGACATGAAAGCTCACACATTCCAACCATTAAGG
Source organism: Sequoia sempervirens (assembly GCA_007258455.2). Taxonomy (NCBI): domain Eukaryota; kingdom Viridiplantae; phylum Streptophyta; class Pinopsida; order Cupressales; family Cupressaceae; genus Sequoia; species Sequoia sempervirens. The sequence continues at coordinate 36,258 of VDFB02325946.1, read as the reverse complement.
GTGCCATTAATCGTTATCTACCATATTTGGGCATTCATTGTGGATGTATATATAGAACTCATGCTACATCAAGAGCCCATTTCTATTATAAATATTTGGAGAAGAATTCCACTAAAGACAAAATGGACGAATTACAAAGAAGCACAAATAACAATTTTTGCAGTACTTGAGCATAATTCAAAGGTATAGTGTTTCTACTATTAAACCACAATTTATTAGAGAACAACCTATAAGTTCCCTAGTACGTTTGAAAGAATTGCATATTATATGAGTTGCTTGTATAAGAAAATTTGATCATTTGTGGGTACAAATTACATCTGTGTGTATTAGGATTTTATTAGCCATGAAGTTCAAATATTTGGGCTATGAACAACTTTTTGGGATATTGAGAACATTACTAGAGATTGGTGATACAAAACTAAGGAACATTAACTTGGACGAATTTTGGGAGAGAATTGGGAAAGATGACAAGCCTCCAATTGCCAAACGATTAATTAAGAGTGGATTGCTACAAGTTACAACTTTTCTAGTGGCATTGCATGGTGTTGGAATGTATTAGTCATTGTGATCCTCAGTCTAGAGAAATCAAAATAAGTGACAATCGGTTGGTAGTGAAGATCAATAGAGATAATTTTGCTTCATTCTTGAAAATACCAAAAAGAAAGGAATATGTGGAATTTGATTTCACTTCCTCCTATTAGATTTTCCAAGAAAATAAAGGTCAGTATAAGAATGTCATCACCTCTGAGTGGTTTTCTGCACCTAAAATGGGAAAATCTTAGTTTCCCAAGAGGTTGCATAAAACTCCTTTTGCAAATGATATTCCTAACATAATTGTACTTCTACGTAGGTTGAGGGGTAATGAAAGAGCCCAGGATTTCGAATATTGGATGTACTTATTCATCTAAATAGTTATTCATGGTGAATAATATTTGGACTTGGCTCAACTCATATGTGATTAAATGCATTTGATGATCATCCAATTCCCTCTTAACAAGTATTTATACATGTTTTCTTACTTGTTCTATGATATTTCCAACACAAGATTGTAGCCAGAACTAAGAACAATTGAAGTCAAGATCAAGATGTTGATATCTAGGACTATTATGATAAGCTCTAGTTGGAGAAGAGATACAAACATTTCAGGAGGGTGAATGATGCATTCGCCATGAGGATGGTTAGGTAAATCTAGGGAGATATAGGCTTGAGGATCTCTCCCAAAGTTGTGCAATTAATTGACACTTATGGCAGTCATTTGATACAATTTCAGAGATTTACTTATACCAGAGTCGAGGGTTTTCATGGAATTCCCTTCAAGTTGCCTATGTATTCAAAAGACAAGTTTTTCTTAATTGAAGTATGCAGGTGAATTTCATAAGCGAATAATAGATGCCAAGAAAGGAAAGGGTTAGTGCAGGATCATGGGGGTTCAAACTAGGCCCCCAAGTGGAAATGAAAATTCAGAAATACAGAGTTAGGCAACTTGACATAAAAAATTGAATAGGTTATTAACATAATTTGAAAATATGTAAGAATAGAATTTGTAGCAAATTGAATGTAGTTTCTAGGCTACTAGTCCTTTTTTGGAAAAAAGTAAACCTATTTTGTGAAAATTTGAAATTTCAATGCAGTAGTACTAAATTTTTAGGAAAAAGATAAAAAGCAGGTGTATGTCTAACCAACCTAAGTACAAGAATTTTTTTTTTTTTTTGAAACTTTCAATATAAGTGGAGGAAATATGCCCAGATGTGTTGCATTTTTTTTAAAAAAAACTTTGCAAGTAAATATAATTAGTAATGATTTTTTTATGAGAACATTTCAAAATTATTAAAAAATGTTTGTCTAAACTTGGTCAAAATTTTATGAAATTCAATTTTTTTATCCTATAGTATGCGAAGCATAGAATCTAATGCATCTTTTAGATTTGAAAAATCTGAAATAGTTGAAAATTATACAAGTTTTTCAATCAGCCTATCAAACAAGACTTTAGTCATAATGTATGTAGAAAATCAATAATAATTATCCATTAAATTCAAAACAAGGTATATCTTATATTGGTGGAAAGCTGACAATTTTTTCAATAAACCCTTTTTGCTTCATCAAATTCGAATAAAAAAAAGTCATAAACCACAAGGGAAAACTTTGGAAAACTAAGGAAATTTTGTAAACACATTTTTTCAATTGACTTTCCAAGTATGACAATCCTGAACCAAATCCCAAGTCTATTGGTTTTGTGAGAAAAAATGGATATTCGTTTGTAACAGATATACATTACATGTATTATTTATAATACATAATATATACAATATATTATTATATACTATATACTAATATATTATATATTATATATATTATATATTATTATATTATATAGTATATATTATATAGTATATATTATTATATTATATTATATATTATATATTATATAGTATATATTATTATATTATATTATATACTATATACTACATATATTTTATATAATATATAATATATTATATACTATATATAGTATATATATTAAATATTATATATTATATTAATACTATGTAATATATATTATATAATATATTTAATACATAGGGGTTGACCCCATAGTGAAACAGTTAATTGCAAGGGTAGCGATTGGGCTATCTAAGGTTCGAATCCCACGATGCAGAATGGGAATGCTGCAGGGAGATAGCGGCAACAGGGTTAACAAAGGAAGTAGCAGTGGTGGATATGGTGGTGGCAGTTCGGAATGGCGAGGATGAGGTCCTTTGAATGTGGCCTCACTAGTTCATAGCTCTAGTCAAAAGCATTCAGGGTGTTGCCCCTTAGCAATGATTTACCGAACTAAAATATATATATATATATATTTAATACATAACTTATATATATATACTACATAATAATATATATAGATAAGGGTAGACATATCAAGGTTCTTAGAGTGGTATGTGGGCTTGGTTCAAGGGTTTCGACGGCGTGGTGGTGGGGGAGGCTCGGCCCTCCCCAATAAAGTACGCTCCTTTCATACCCTGTTGTAAGTGTCCTCATTTAATGCTTCTCGTTTTATTATGTTGTGGTTATTCCTCTGGCCTCCTATGGTTTTGTGTTGTTTTTTATTTCATTAATGTTTCTTGTCCTGAAAGGCTATTCACCCATGTGAGAAGCCATGGAGGGGGGTACCCCCTCGATCCCTTTGGGAATTCCTTGAAGGATGAGGAGGAATTTAATGCTAGTAACCTACCCTAAATCCTTTTGTGATGTTGTTGCAAATGATAAATCATTGTGTCTGGAAAGTGCAAAGTTTATTTTTGACTCCACAGGTGAAAAGGATATTGTCATTGCTAATGGAGGGCCACAAGGTAAGCTTCCTCTGGATACCATTGTTATTTCTCCAAATTGTGACATGCTTGGTTATATTTATAGAGAAAGAGGTAAGCTATTCAAGGTCATAGTTTTCATGGTTTTCGTTCACCTAGAGAACCTTCCCACAAGGAAATATCTAGATAGTTGGTTTAATTCAGTGTGGGATAAAAAATTGAATGTGCAAATTTATTTATGTAGAATGATACAAAAGGGTTTTTTTTTAATTTATTTTAAAAGTCATGAGATGCAACAATTTTTTTTGAAAAAGCCCTACTAGAGTGTCAAAAAATCCATATTTAGGGTTTTGTCATAGAAACTTGGAGCAAACTATGACAAGATTCTCGCTCTATCTAGCCCTAGGTGGCTACTAATTAAGAACATTCCCCAAGACATGTGTTCCTTCATCCTGTAGATTGTTGAACTGTTTGGAAATATAATCCAGCTTGATAGGCCTAGGGTTACATTACCAGACCTTAATGCATGAGTTTTGGCTTCCCTCATCTCGGGGGTGGAGTTTCCTAGCAATATTGGCATTAGAATTAAGGGTTCTATCCATGTTTTCCCTATAGAAGTCCTTGGTGGCCTGGGCGCATGTTATCTTTGCAAAAGGGATGGCCATCTGAGAAAAAATTGCCCCCTAATTTGTGGTGCTAAGTCGCATGGGGTTTCTAAAAATGTAACCTTGTCAGTCGAGGTTGATATGGCTTTGAATTGAGACCCTGTGCCTCTCACCAATTCAGCTTCTCCTTCTAGTTTTCCTTTTGTCTCAAGCTTGTCTTTTGGGTCCCCTATTCAGTCAATTAATGCTGACTGTCCCCTTTCCTCTGGCTCCCTCGTTGCTGCCCATCCTCAGGTAGTTGACCAGCCCATGCTTCCCACCAACAATCCCTTCTCCCCTCTGTCAGATTTTTTTCCCACACTTAACCCTAACCTCTCCCCTTCACCTTTGATTCCCTTGCCTACTTCTCCCGCCAATGCTCCAATGGGTGCAGTTAGAAAAAAATGTTCGACAATTAGTGTTAGATAGCATCATGAAAAAAAGGGGAAAAAAACTAGATAACTCAAAAAAAATTGAAGTGATTAAAACTTATGTGAATGGTGTTGTGGTTGATGAGGAAACTGTGATTATCGATATTCAAGAAATCAAAAACAAAAAAGTAAAATAAAAATAAAAATCCTCTATGGTCAAAGAACTAATCTTGTCATTTGAAACTAACAAGCCCTAAAAAAGTCCCTCGGGATTTGGCAATAAATTGTTGAATGTTGAAGAGTCTCTAGACTCCTTGACCAACATGGTCAGGAAATCGTTTGTGGATAAGACCATTGAACCTAAAACTTTAACCCCTAACCCTAATCAACCAGTGAACCTGTAGGCATTGTTGAGCTTCTTGATGGTGAGGAGACCACTAGAAGCAAAGGGAACCTCCTCACTAAGAAATTTTTTGGGAACAATTTGTGTAATACAAAGGAATCCTCACTGGTTGGTGGAGATTCTGAGAAAAACAGTAATAAAAGCCAGAATTTTGTGAAGGATCATGTTGGGAAACTTGGCCCACCCCTCCTAAAGAGCCTAAGAAAAGAGGCAAGAAAAAGGATAGTACCCTGGCAATCTGCAAAAATACTTTGGGAATCAACAAGGGAAAAAGGAAGAATATTAGTATAGTCCCTTTTCCCAAAAGATTGGAAAATGAAGAGACTACAATCAAATATTTTGAAATGTTCAAGAATGCTAAAGATTCATCTACACCCAAAGTAACCAGTGATAGTTAATTGCACATCTTGGAATGCCGAGGGATTGGAATCCCCTGACAGGAAGTATGTTGTGAGAATATTTCTCAATTTAGAACATAATAAATATTTTGTGTTTTTACAAGAACTCAAAGCTGTAGGATTTTTGCTTGAGACTAACTTGAAGTTCATTTGGGGGAACTTTGTGGCTTTTACCTCCAATCATGAAAGGGGCAGGGGAGGTGTTTCCATCTTGATGGCCAATAAGTGGAAGTCATTCCTCACCAACTCAGGGGTCTCCCCTTGTAACAGAGTTGTGTTGGCTACCTTTGAGAGGGGTGATGCCAAATTTGTCATTTGCTCAGTTTATGCACCTAATGAATACCTCGGTTGGAGTAAACTATGGAAATGGTTGATTGGGCTCCCAGAGGTCCCATGGATCATGGGAGGTTACTTTAACATGATTGAGAATAAGGAATATAAGAAAGGTGGCATTTGTATGGACTGGAAAGGTAATGAGAAGCATCATTGGTATAGGTTTAAAAAATAAGCTCAATATCATTGACCCTCTTGAATTTTCGCAAAAAAATTGCAAGGGTGTGTGGTTCTCCTGGTGTAATACTCAGAAAGGTGACAAAATAATTTATAGCAGGCTTGATAGGTTCTATGCTAATAAATATTATTGAAGTTTTGATCATAATAGTGATGGTAACAAAGTTTGGGTATATCCCTATACAATGTCATACCACCATCCAATCAAAGCTAGGATAACCATTAATAATGGTTTCAAAATCAAACCCAAGAACAATGATAGTTTCATCATAAATACTAGTCTATTGAGGGATCAAGATTGCATTGAAGCTATAAGTACCTTGTGAGGTATTAATAGATGGATCTTAAAGGATCTTGGCCCAATAGAGAGATGGAACCATAATGTGCATGACTGGAAATATATTTTTTAGACTATAGGCTAAAAGAGGGAAATGGATAATAGGAGAGAGGAAAATTCTCTCCATGATGAGCTCCTGGCGGCTGAAACAGAGATTTAGGAGAATCATGTAGATGAACACCTCTACGAGGAGCTTAACCAAGTCAAGTCCTCATTAATAAGGTTGTAGTCCAAGAAGATTCAAGGGTTGAAGGTTAGAACTAAGCTCAACTGGTTGAGCAATGGAGATAAAGGCTCAAAATTCTTTTTCAAATACATAAAAGAAAAAGGTCTAAAGGAACAAATTGATAAGATTTGTCATAATGGGGTAACACTTTCTGACCAATAAGATATCTTACATCAATTCACAGTGTTCTAAAAAGATCTCTTTAAGTCCGAGACAATGGAGAGGGCTATTTGGAAGCAAGAAACAAGCTAAAAGGACTAATATCTACAAATAAATCTAGTCAAAACAATGCTCAAATCTTCTCTATTGTAACTAGATAAGAGACTAAAAGAGCCATCCTCTCAATGAGCAATGACAAGTATCCTAGGATTGATGGACTCCCTATTGAGTTCTACAAAGTTTTCATTGATTGGGCCAGTGAGGATCTCCACCAAGTGTATATGGGTGCCTTTGCAAAAGGTTTACTGGGGGCTAGTATCAATCAAGGCCTTATCAAACTACTACCAAAAGAAGGGGATAAAACTCTGATTAAAAATTGGAGGCCTATTACTTTGTTGAATGTTTCTTACAAAATTCTTGCAAAATTCTTAGCTTTAAGACTCACCAATATCTTCCTAAAGTTCATAAACTCCACTCAAACAGGGTTTATAAAGGGCAGATATATCCTTGAAAATATGATAACTAGTTGGGAAGCTCTTGACTAGGCCAAAAGGTCTCAACAGAATATTGCAATGCTCCTCTTGGACTTCGAGAAGGCCTATGACAAGGTGGATTGGTCCTTTCTAAAAATGGCCTTGGATGCCTTTGGGTTTCCTCAAGAATTCTCAAAAATGATTGGCACTCTCTTGAAATAGGCATTTTCCTTGGTAGAGGTAAATGGCTCTAGATTTGAACCTATCCAATTGGAAAGGTCAATCAGACAGGGATTCCCCATTGCTCCTTCCCTATTTGTGATTACCTCTGATGCTCTTCATTACCTATTGAGAGAAAATAACATGTCACCCAAAGTGAAAGGGTTGATGTTGCCTGATAGTGGTGAATTACTAAATATTCAATTTGTTGATGATACCTCTATTTTTGTGGTATTAGAAGAGGAAACCTTAAGAAATTTAATGACCAATTGGATTTATTTTTCCTAGCATATAGGGCTAGAGTCTCAAAAACGAAGTCCATCTTGCTTGCTTGGTTTGAGGCCCCTCCTAACTGGCTGCAAAAATTTGAGCTCCAATGGGGCGGTCTGTAAAGATAGGTTAGATACCTATGGATCCCATTTTTAGTCTCTCCTAACCTCAAGGATATGTGGCAATGGTTAAAAGAAAAAATTAAAAAGAAATTTAATGGATGGAATAGGCATTACTTGTCTCTTGCTGGTAGAATTCAAGTATTCCAAAAAAAAAATCTCCTCTTACACCTTGTACTTTTCCTCAATGTAGTTCTTTAACAACTACCAAATTAATGAGGTTCAAAAGAAGATCAAAAGCTTTTTGTGGTCTGATGGAAAAGGGAAAAAGAAATTGCATTTTGTCAAGTGGGAGTGGTGCTACCTAGAAAAATTTAATGGCGGGTTGGGTCTCAAGGATATGAAGAAGCATGGTATAGCTCTTGCAACAAAATAGTATTATCAAAGCCCTAGTGGGGGATGAGCCCTAGAAAGTCTTAGTCAAGAATAACATTACACAAGCTATCCCCAAACTTGCAAGGTCTTGGAAAGTGTTTCCCTTCAATGATCTCCTCATCACCAAACACCCAATAATACCTACAGGTTCATTGGTTTTTAGGAGTATTTGGAAATCTTGGGAGTTCATAAAGGATAAGTTCAATTTAATCCTCTCTTGACTAATCCTAATAGCAAATTGATCCACCCAGAGAGGTGTATCTAGTGGAACCTTGAGCATAATGGGAAGCCCCTGGTCTTGTTACAAGGCTATTTAGCAAACGAGTGGAATCTTGCAGACATTAAAACCTTTAGTAGCATCTTCAAGGATGGATCCTTGATTGCATGGGATCAACTGAGAGATGATTTTAACTTACCCTCCTCCAATTTTAGGACCTACTCTATCATCAAGGAATCCTATAAGGGCTGGACTCACAATCTCCAAATGGGAGATGGGAGGGATAATCATGTTGAGATCCTGTGGAAGGGGTCCCTCCCCTTGCAGGATGTCAAAACTAAGGTTATTTACAAGGAAATCCTTAATTCTTGTACTCCCATTGATTATCTTAACAAGGTCAAGAAAACTAACCTTTAAAATAATGTGGCAAAAAGCTTTTCATTTTCTTTGGAACAATGCTATAGATGCTAAGAAAACTTGTTTTAGATGGCTTGTCTTATTGCAAAGAGTTCCTTTTAAGTTGAAGAACAATGATATTAACATGTGTGAAATTTGTAGGATGCCTAAAACTGCTTTTCATATCTTTTTTTACTACTTCTATGCTAATGAAATCTGGAATTTGTTCCGGAATAGTACTGATTTATGGGGATCAAATGGGAAAGTTAATTGGAAAGTAATTATTTTTGGTTTTGATAGGAAGATGCGTAAAGATTTGTAGTTGTTCTGGTTTTTTCTTACTACTAAAATCTTGTGGGTTATTTGGAAAGCAAGAAATGATGACAAATACAATGAGGTTTGAAGGTTGCTTACTGATTCAAATAAAAGACTCACTCTTTTCAATGTTGCATTGTAGGTTGTGGCCACCATGGAGATTGCAGAAAGAAATTTTCTCAAACTACTCAAGGATGGAGTAGTGCTTATCCACCAGAAAGAAGTCATGTATGGCCATTCTTGGTAGCAGGGGCAACCCAATCTGACAGTTTTCATGAAGACTTTGGAGGCTTTTAAAGAAGATATCCAAGAGAAGTTCAAAAAAGGGAAGAACATCAAAGAAGATAAAGGACTTTAGCTATTCACTAACTCAAACTATGAGATTGAAGAAGTGTTCTCCAATGAGGAACTTGATGTTGTTAACACCTTGGTGAACTGGGGAGCTTTGGAAGATGGCAGTGAAAGTAGAAACTTGGGAGTTGAGAACTAATACTACTGTCAAATCCATCTTTTGTATCTTGTGTATTTTGTTGTGAAAAGAGGATGTGTACATGTGTAAATCCAATCCTATGGAGAAACTTAGTACAATTTATGCAGTATAGTAATCTAGTATCAAACTCTTAGGTTGGTCGTATATGCCACTTTTTGGCTAATCCTAAGATGTAATCACTGTAAACATTTTCATTTGTGCTTAACCTATTATATATGTGTGTGTGTGTATGTGTGTGTGTATGTATGTATGTATGTATGTATGTATGTATGTATGTATGTATGTATGTATGTATGTATGTATGTATGTATGTATGTATGTATGTATGTATATACATATGTGTGTATGTATATATTGAGATAGAGGGAGGGGGAGTAGAGATAGAGGGACGAAGAGACCTGAGAGAGAGAGGGGGAGTGAGAGAGACCTAAGAGAAAGAGGGAGAGGGAGAGGGAGAGGGAGAGAGCCCTAAGAGGGAGATGGAGAGTGAGAGAGACCTGAGAGAGAAAGAGAGAGAGTTATCTAGGTGGAGTTCCCAAGGGAGAGACCTAAGAGAGAGAGGGGGTGGGAGGGTGAGACTTGAGAGGGAGAGAGAGGGAGAGAGAGGATTTGTCTAGGTATGATGGGAGGGATAGAGGGAGCGAGAGACCCCAAGAGAGAGGGGGTGGGAGGAATAGAGGGGGGGAGAGGGAGATAGAGACTTGAGAGGAGAGGGAGAGACCTGAGAGAGAGAGGGGTTTGGGAGGGAAAAACCTAAGATACAAAGAGATTGAGAGAGAGTTGTCTAGGTAGGGTGGGAGGGATAGTGGGAGCAAGAGAGCCAAGAGAGAGAGAGGGTGGGAGGGATAGAGGGAGGGAGAGACCTGAGAGGGAGAAAGGGAGGGAGGGAGAGAGAGAGAGAGAGAGAAATATGTTTATTAACATATATCATCTTCAAATTCTTAATATTTTTTTTGTATAAGTAATAGAAATTGAATATTGGTTAAAATTTTTGATTTGAGAGTCTCACTTAGGCCAAAAAATGGGATACACTATTTTCATATCACCCTACACCTATTATTGCTTCACAAAAAATGGTATTTCTCTCATCACCATGAACTACAAGTGTTCTTATCATTAATGACTTGTGCATAGTAAATTGGTGAGTTAGATTTGATAATAGAGACCAAGTTAGTGAGTTAATCATGATGATCATATGATAGGAATAAGGAATGTGTTACTTTTATTCCATTGAATCACCTTGAGACTTTGGCATTAGATTTTGACTATGAATTCAGGTGCCACAATTTGCATGGTTTTAGCTCATGGTTTATTGATTACTCTATAATAGTTTCATGTACTCCTTATTCTATTTATTAGATGTTTGAGATGGATTTTCATACTTTATTTATGTGGGTCAATGCTTGAGCCTATATTTTTATTGTACAACCCTCTTTGTGTTGTTGATAATAAAATTGATTCAAGATTTGGAGGTTGGGTTTTATTTTAATTTAGGTTTTTCAAGGTCTATATATATTTTTATGGAGTTATATTCATTATTTTTGTGTTTAAAAGGGTTTATATTTTATATTTACATATTTTCATCTTACGTTAGTTGTGAAAATTTTAACCAACTTTCATTCATCACATACAAGCACAAGAAGACCTCATAGAAGCATATATTTGTGTACAAACCTTATGGTTGATGATGCAACATGGCATGGGTGATTAGAAACATGAATGCATGGAAAAAAATGTCTTTGAGAGCATGTGACCAAATAGATCTTCTACATGAAAATAGAAGTTTCTATCCTCCACTTGCAAGTACTCTTCCCTACCTACAAGTGTGTGAGAGTGATGCCATAATTGAGTTGAATGAAGATACACATGCCCACACCATGTTTCTACTATGAGTTAGATAGTATGTATTGAAGTTTGAAAGAAATAAAACTTAGTTAGTTGGTTATAGGAGAGAATTATTGAAGACCTACAAAAGAATGTTATCAATTTTCTAATAAACCTAGGGTACAATAAAAAAATACAATATTAATCTTGAAATCCACTTTCAAATTTATTTTTTAATCTATTAACACAAATGCTTATGAATACGTATAATTGTGTAGTGTTGAAAATTGTCACCCCTAACAATTTTACACTAGCTTTAGCTCCCCTCTATGTGCTTGGACTTAATTATGCATTTAATTGCCCATTTTATAAACATCTTTAGAAAATTAAACAAAGGGAAATAAAAATAAGCATTCAATATTTGCCCCTGACATTTTAGGCCCTAAAAAGAATAGGTTTGGTCTAGGGTACCCCATGCCCTAGACCACCTCTTTTTGGCTCCAATTTGAGTATGTCAGTGTCAATATTTTATTATTTGAATTTTCAATTTCAATTGTTAGCTATTGTCATTTTATTTTTAGTAAATTAGAAGAATTGCATATAAATACTAGTCATTTTATCATTTGAAATGCTGAGGACACATAAGGAAATTCATTCACCATCATCCCAATATTGAAAAAATTTCATTTGAAGTTAGGTTATCCATGGTTATGCTCAATGAATGTGGTCTCATTCATTATCCACAAGTGCATAAAGTTTCCATTTTAAGATGAAATACATACAGTTTATCATAGTGGGTTTAAACCTTTGGCTTCCTATGGACATTTTTCATTGGATTATTTTTGGCGTCAACCTATTGAACATGTTAAACCTCATGAAGATCACTTTTTCATATCATATCAAAATTTTAAAGCTAAATGCATAGCCGAGTTGTCTCTTATTAATATCCTACTCGAGGTTCCTCAGTCTACTGTGACTCCAATGGATGTTTATCCTACCCCAATGATAGTAGAGAAACCTAAGTCTAAACCAGAAATCCTCCCTTGACCACCTAACATGTATGTCATGGTTCCACCTTTTCCATCTTATAAAAGACCAAGGGATAACCATATAATCAACTTTGTAGCTCCAAAAGAAAAACAAGTTTATATACCTAAGAACACGGTAGGTTCCCATCCCGTAGTGGTCCCTTCAGTTCCTCCTCCAAAGGAAGAAAATAGACCTATGTTGAGAAATACCTTGATTAATCCTTTGAAAGTTGAAACTTGTGCAAGAATATAAAGAAAGAACATATGAATGATGTTACTCATGATCATATTGCTCATAAATAATCTATTGTGATAAATTTGGATAGTGGAGGAAGAAGAAAAAAATAATATCATAATGAACTTGCTCTAATATTTTCTAAATCAATGAATTTAAATAGGAGCAACCATGATGATCCTCCTATTGAGAGTGTTCCACCATGTATTGAACCCAATGATACTCCTTATACAACACTTGATATAGTCTCTTTATCATTTTGTTTGCCTTCCATTAATGATGAGCAAGATTGATATGCAAACAATTTTCTTTAGATCAGCTCGTATGTGTAGTACCTTCATGTGTATATTTGTACATGTTTTCTTACACATGATTTGATCCCCTATGATGTATTGTTGGGTGTGTATGTGTGATTTTTATCTTTCTTTAGATGAATATTGTTGTTCTCGTTGGCACAAGGATACAAAGAAAATGCTTTTTTTTTGTGACATTCGTCTATTTGTATCTCCATTCTTCTTTATGTCATAAACATTGTGCTCTTGTTTTTTCCTTTCGTGGATGATGCAAGGTATTGAAACATTTAGGTCTCTTCCATGATAACTCGAAAATATTGGTATGTTGTCTTAATGTGTCATTCCTCCATTGTGTTCATAGTTCCATGAGTATTTGAGGAATGATGTTGATTCCAAGTATAAGATCAAATTATATATATATATATATATATATATTATAAATGGTCTATACTAACCCTAGATTCATGGATCCCTTATATGAAATATTTTGTCTTGGTTTGTGGCTTTTTCTTGGGGGAAACCCCTTGTCATAAGTTAGTCTTATTGGGAACATTCCATTGGCATAGGATTTTCCAACAAAACTCTCCTAACCTTTTCATGTTGTATATATTCTCTTGCTCTACCTTAAAGGAAATTTCTCATAGTTGGCATTTGCAATTACTTTAAGGTGGGGGCATGTATTCCATTATGTGCTTCACTTGGTTCACACATGTTGTACTTGGTGATGCATTAATTTGGCATTTTGATCATTTTTTTTATGCCTTATAAGAGTTATTAGGACTATAACTCTTGATATGGTTGACATGGGATCACACTTAGTGAAAATTGGTCCTCACTAGCCCTTATGTTATATTAGAATTTAGTACATGACATAAATAGTTAAATAAAATAGTTTAATAAATAAATTAGGTTTTGGTAGTTATATTTCCATAACTTGTTTCATATGGGAATATTGGCCTTTTAAAGGAAATACAATGTAATAGTTTTTTAGTTGAATGTGATTAATAGTATTTTGATTCGAGAGCAATCTCAATTTTCCCTCTCTTATTTCATTATGGTATTAGAGCAGGTTTCTTCTTGAACCTCTCTTTGATCTCCTTCCATTTGTTTGATTTTATCCAAAGCGGTATTTACAATGACACTCCAGTGAGGACCACGTGCAACTACTATTATTTTCTTCCATTCTTGCTATTGTTTTATATATTTCTTCTCTTTCTCTCCATTGTGTTCATTCTTGCCATTGTTTGACATTCCATTGTGTTCGTTGTTATCATCACAAAAAAAAATTAAAAATAAAATAAAATTCACAATCTGTTGCAAGCATTGCTTCTCCATGTTCTTTTTTGGGCATAGTAATTGTTAGATGTGTTGTTTGTGTATATTAGTGACTGGTAGATGTGTATCAGTCTATGAGGGACCTTTATTTAATTGTTGTTCATAGATTTGAAATGGCTATGAACCATAGCCCATGATAGGTTGCGATGAACTTGGCAAGGTGGGATTTGAATGAAACAAAGACTCCATATGATGGTACATTCTAGGCTGCACATGAAATAGGTGAAACATTAGATTATATCATGATCTATGCCTAATTTTATTTCTTTTATTTCACGTTTGGACACTCTACTAGGTCAAGTGTAAATTCCCCATTATTGGCCTCTGTTGGGAGCCTGTAAGAGGTCCTACAATTGTTGGCATTACTTATTGGTAAATTTTCAAGAGAAAAGTTGCTAGCACATCATGAAGTATATGTTGTTCTCACTTTGATGCTTGTGCCGATCAAATGAGAAAATTTTCCCCATTTCCAAATTGGAGAAATCCAAGTCTTTCTAATATAGTTATATAGCTTTTGTAGCAACATTTATTATAATATTTGGGTTCAAACACACAAAGGACCTAAACTATAAATAATATTGTACAAGTTGATGAGTATCTCAAGCACTATGCACAAAATAATTCAATATTAGAAGCGTTTAGAGATAACTAGATACCAGAATCATACTTATGCATATACTTTAGATTGTGTCGTGCTTGCTCACAACAGATCACATCCATCATTGTTGGTGTTGTCTATTGTGAACACTGGAGTCATCTAGGGTGAATGTATTTGAAAAGTCATTTTGAGCATTTAGGGAACTTATAATTTCTAGTTGTTCTCTATGTTAGTACTAAGGGGGGGTGTTAGAATTTAGTACATGACATAAATAGTTAAATAAAATAGTTTAATAAATAAATTAGGTTTTGGTATTTATATTTTTGTAACTTGTTTCATATGGGAATATTGGCCTTTTAAAGGTAATACAATGTAATAGATTTTTAGTTGAATGTGATTGACAATATTTTGACTCAAGAACAATCTTGATTTTCCCTCTCTCATTTCATTATGTTCTTCTCATTTTCTACTTTTAGAAAGCTCACCTAGTGAATATCAGATGTCACTATCCCGTGGTGCTTTTGGCTCATGGTTCACGTAGCAAATATCGAACTTTATTAGCCTATGACTCATGAATGCCTTGGGCATGGACCCTAGTAATAATTTTGTGGAGCTTACTAGTTTGTGGTTGTCATACTCCCTTCACATGTTTGCATCATGTTTGCATCATGTTTGCATTGTGTTTGCATTATGTTTGCATTATTTTTTCTTTGTATTTTGTTCTCATTATGTTTTGTTTCATATCTATTTGTTTTATGTTGTGTTTCTTCATTGTGTATGCTTCATTTTTTTCACGTTGCATGGCACTTCACATGTGTGTTTCTTTCTCCTTACATTTTTTTTTCCATAGGATCTTGAATTTGGGGGCTAGGGCATCCCCTAGATTCAATGTCATCCTATCTCTTCAATTTTTGGATAATTGAACCCCTCTTGACCTATTCTTACTTTAGTGTGAGTCTAATGTAATTTCTTACTCTCACTAAAGTGGGGTCTAAATGTAGCGTCAAAAAATTTCACCCTTGACAATTTCACACTAGGTTTAGCTCCCCTCTATGTGCTTGGACTATTTATGCATTTAATTACCCGTTTTATAAACATATTCAAAAAATAAAATAAAGGGAAATAAAAATAAGCATTCAATATTTTCCCTCAACACTTTGGGCCTCGAAAAGAATGGGTCTGGTCTAGGGCATGGGGCGCCCTAGACCACCTCTTTTTGGCTCCAATTTGAATATGTCAATGTCGGTATTTTATTATTTACATTTCCAATTTCAACTATCGACTATTGAATTTTGATTTTTAGGAAATTAGAAGAATTGAATATAAATACTAGTCATTTTATCATTTGAAATTCTAAGGAAGCATAAGGAAATTCATTGAGCAAATTGAATGGTCAAGAGTAGAATTATCAACATTTTAGTAGCATCTATTTATGTCAAGCATCATGTCAATCATTTATCATGTAACTTATATGTAAGTTTTTTCGTGCTTGTGATCATTTGTTTTGTGAGTACTAACACTTGCTAGACCTCAATCAAGCTATCAAATTCTTCTTGAAGGTGATGAGTACATTACTTGAATAGTCCATCAAGGAATGCAGATCTGAGAGGTGAGTTGTAACATTAGTCAATTCATTACTTGTTTGATCATTTAGCCTCTACCCTACTGAGGGCAAGCTCTCTTTTCATATCATCATAGCCATTGTGAAGGTAGAAATACCAAAATAGGGTTTGACTTAGGCAAACCCCAATACGACACAACCCTTTCCCCTCTTTCATGTGTGCAGGTTTTAAAATTTGAAGCTAATTGGAGGAAGATAAAGGCTAATTGCTCATTTGTGCATTCAAGTCCTACAGGTTGTCAAACCATAGAAACCAAATTTTCTCATCAATAGACAGAGTTTTGACAATGACCTTGGGAGAATAGGAGCTATAGACTAGAGATTCAAGCCTATGCTTTTTGATTTTATAAAATAGGAGGATAGTCTAGGGGTTGGTGTACCCTAGACCAGCTAATTCTAATTCAAATTTACACACCAAATTCCTCTATGTTTGCTATCTACCTTTCTAGATTTTGTTTTTGTCTTTTTTTGTTCAATTTCTCAGAAACCATAACAATTTGTTGCATTTTCATAGTTTACCTATTTAGATCATTGCATCCTAAAAACTAGTCAATTAACAATCAATCCAATGATCATTTCCTACACACAACACATTGATTGAAATATTGATCCACCATTCTGACTCTTCCATTGAGATTTGTAGTCAAGTGAATTTTGAGATCATTTTTTATCCACCCCTAACCAAATTGAGAAGAGTGTGATTTAGAACTTAGACCCTTTTTCCCAATCAAACAAATTATCATTATCATAAATATTTCCATAAACTTCAAATACATATTTTTTTACGAGCTTATTGTATTCCTATAGATCATAACTAATTGATATTATACATTACATTTAATTGCATAGAGATTTTGTGTGTCCATGGATCTTTGAATTATGTTTCTTCTTTGAAGTTGTAATGTCACGATGGCACACGTAGAGATTAAAAATAGAAGTCTATCTCTCCATGACCATATCTAGATCATCGAACAAACCCATTGACATTTATTTGTGATTTGCTAATTGATTCTGTGAACTGCAATTTTTGTCTTTTGAAGAAAGTGGATTTGGGTAGAGAAGTCATTGCTCACATGGAACCAAATCCCTACACGTTGGAGAACCGCCAGCTGAGAATCAATGTGGTACGTGAGCGACCTGGTAGACACATATCTAACTCATTGACTTCAAACAGATCAGTATTAGTGATCATAAAAAGCATGGCTGGACGGGGGTTGGAAAGCAAACATTGAATCATCTGGTCGAGGGGTGGTTTTACGATCTGAATCAAATCAAAAGATATGGTCGGCTCACTACTCTATCGTAAGGCTTGCTCCCAGGTACTTGCTTGCTCATGAATTAAGCTACAAACTGTAGTCTACAACTTCAAGTACCGGCCTAAATATCAGAGTCTCCTTCCACCTCCCACCTACGAACTTAAATGAATAGTAATGTGTAACTACCCTTGAAACACAACCCATGCCCTAATGTTTAAGAGATCCTACACTTGTCTAGATCATTAAGTCTCAATGCTAATTTATATCATAACCTCTCTTTCCCATAAGGTATACAACTTAAGATATGAAGATTTGTATTCTGTATGATCTTTTCTTATAAGAAAATACTTCATACACACTTGTAAGAGAAATAACCATACAAATGTATGTAATAATTTTATACTTCGAACTCTCTTATGACGATGATCTTAATGAGGTAATGTCACATGAAGGAAGAAGGCTCTCGGATCGTAAACTATGTGTGTGAATGTAAACTTAGCTCCTTTGCTATCTTCATATACATTGTGTTGCAAGAATTTTGGTTTCCATATACATTTGTTCTCTTGGCTTGAAACACAACTTTTTAACTCTAAAGACACTAATCTACAAAACTCTTAACCTCCCACCATATCCACATTTAAGAGCACAAAACATAAAATCATTCACATCAAATTTAAGATTAGTTCTACCTCCAACTTTATTAATCCACTATACATTCAAGAACATATCATAAGAGAGTTTGAGGTATAAAATTATTACATGTATTTGTAATGTTACATTTCTCTTGCAAGTGTGTATGAAGTAAGTTATGATAAAACATCATAAGGGATACAAGTTCACATATCTTAAGTTGTATTTCTTATGGGAAAGAGAGGTTATTATATAAATTAGCAGTGAGGCTTAGCGATAGACATGTGTATGATTCTCTTAATACATTAGGGCATGTTTGTGTTTCAAGGGTAGTTACACATTACTATTTCTCTTTAATTTTTATTTATATAACCTTAAGGAACACCCACTTGGCTTGACAAAGCACAAAGAAGAAGAATATATGTTTTATCTATCATGTACTAGAGCCCATTGTTGTCTTGTCTAATCAAAAGAGTAACCCTTCACCTAACCTTGGTCTTAGGTTTCGGTGTTGTCTTTTAGGATTTGTTGAACTGCAACTCTAAGAACCAATAGACATAACTCATTTAACAATAATAGCTAGAAACTAAAAAAAAAATCATGGGTAATTTTGATGTTGATGTGGTGGTTATCATGAGATAATTTTCCTTGAAATTAAAATTACCATTTCATTGAAATTTCAAACAAACACCTACTTCTTATCATTTTATTGTGGTTAGGGTGGTCTAAGGAATTCCTACTTGTTGTTTTTCCTTAAATTTAAATACTAATGCATTGAAATTTCAAATTTCACCAAATAGATTTTTTCTTTTTTTAAATAAACCTAGTAGTTTATAAACTACATCCAATTTGCTATCATTCTATTCTTACATATTTTTTGAAATAATATAGATAACTTATTCAAATTTTTATGTCAATTTTCCTAACTCTAATTTTTCTAAAAAATTGCCACTTAAAGAACTGTTTTTCCATGATGATCCTGCACATACCCTTTAAGACAATTCTATATTTGGTATAGTAAATTCTATTTTTATCTAGTGTAACTATACATTGTTACAATGAGAGGAATGGGATTCAAAAGTACATTTGTTTTCTAGTTGATGAGGTGATTATGGAATGGAGATTGGGAAATGATATAATCAATGAATCGTGAAAGATGCATTCATTTGAAATCTCTACTATATGTGCATGGATTATTTAGAAATGGTCTAGTGGCTTATTTTTTTCAAAATTTATATTGAAACATGTAACTCAATAAAGTAGGTAGATACATGGGTTTACAATATCTAATCCAAGTTTATTTTAACCTTAGTAATCTCTACTTGATAACATTGATACTCTATTTGACTATGACCATATTTAATATCTTGTCCAATTGAGATTGTAACCTGCCAACCCTTCACTAAAGTAAATTTTTACTAAGTTTTCACTATACCAATAAATAAACAATGTAACAAGCCATTGCAATAAAAAAATATTTTCTTTATTGAAAACATATGAACAAAGATGCCATAACAATATACAACAAGGATTCCATTTCAATATAATAATTTCACATATTACAATATTCCAAGAATGTACACAATTACATGCATAGCTCAACCAAGCTTCAGAGCAATAGATATAAGATGGTCTAGGAATCTTCCTTCCAAAACCTTGGTCTTATGTCACCTATTGAGGAGGAGAAGCATCACTCGAGCACTTTTTCGCCAACCATGGACTCATATGAGGTATCCCGCATATCTATAAATGATAGATGGCTCTACCCTTCGATGAAGAGTTTGGTTGGGTAACCTTGTAGGAAAAACCACACTAAGATTAGTGTTGTGCCCTACATGACTAAAATTTATAACCCTACTTGGTAAGTAGCATGCACTACATTGACATGGTGAACTAACAGTGGAGCCAAAGGAAATCACACTACTTTGGCCAAAGTGTTCTCACTCAGTACTTCAAGTGAAGGTCAACTATTCACTTACACTTCTTAAGCTCATTTTGACTTAAGACCACTATAATCTAAGCATAAGTAATCCATCCCATGGGTAATCTTTAACACCAGAATTAACCTATCACCTTTTATACAAACTCTAGGGTATCTCTACTCATTAAGCAAAAGTACAAGTTCCCTCCCTTCAATTGACAACAATCCCATGAGTAACCCACTAGCTATCTATCATAATCAAGTAACTTAGCTATGAGTAACCCTTAAGCTACCCTTGTTTAATCATATCTAGTATATTAATACCTATGACAAACAATCCCTCCTATTATGGAGTAATTACAAGAACTTCACAAAATAGTATAAATAGCTTCTAATTTCCTTTCCAAAGCAATACTATTTTCCCCTAAATGAAAGTATTCATAATAGTCTAATTAAATCAATCATGAAATAATATTTCAAAACCTAAGAGAAATAAAGGAAGATTATCCCCATGCCTGCATTTGCTTATCCAACCAACTAGTTGCAACTCGGCTTTCCAAAACAACAACTAGCTTAGTTTTGAACTCCCAATCAATGCCACTATAAACCTTTATCTATCAAGTTGATAATATAGTTCAGTCAATATGTTAAAATACTCTCACAAATACTCAAATCTCTCTCTCAAAATATAATAGAATAATGCAGATAGCTTGCAAATAGAAAGCTTGTGGATGTGTCCCAAATGAGAGCTCAACTCCACTATTTATACAACAGCAAGAAGAATTTTGATCCTACAGAAAAGGAATGAGAATTGACAGAAAAAGAACATGCATATCAACTCACTCAACTCAACTAAAAGGTGGCACACAAACAAAGAGCATACCCAATAAGGAATGCAACAAATCAACTTCTTAGGCTGACAACAATAAAAGAACATTTCAAACCAACACATGGTAAAATGATGGCATTCAAATTTCTCATAAAAGACACTTCTACAACAATCAAAATTCATAAGGTGGTGCCAAAAAAGTAGCCTATTCCCTTTGAATCAATCTATTCTCAATTTACAACACTTGCTCATAGTCGACTTAGTCCATGGCAAGTCGCTTTGTCTCATAATCATCTTTGATTGTTTCATCGACTTATTGTAACTTATCCTATTAATAAACATTTTACTTTTATTAATCCACTCATGATAAGGCATCCCGAGTAAATATAGTTTACTAAGTCAAATGTATTTAATCTCAATTGCATCAACCAAGTCTTACTCTTCAAATCAACTTAATGACTATGAGTTATATTGCATATAATTCAACCTCAATTCATTGTCAATATGTATAATATATTCAGCCTATGTTTAAGTTAATAAATTGGCCTCAAAGTATTTAATCGATTCCCAAGCATTTGATCATACTTAAATATATATCATATGCCAATAAAGTACATATACATTTGATATACAATGAATACACACAAGATAACAATCACATAGTAATAACAATATATATTGATTGTGTACATATATATATGCCTCTATCTACATGTATACGTATGTATACATATATCGACACATTCGTATGGGCATGTCCGTTTGCCATCATACATGTGTGTTGATACATATATACATATGGATGTATGTATATACTATATATATACACACACATTCAATTACACACCATACTCATACACAATTACTATTGCATTGATAAACACCTACGTGTTATATATTTATACATATGCATATACATTTTGTAAGGTCCATCTAATAGTTCCATGCGTATAAGAGCCCTTCTAAGCGTGCATAGGTATGTCTACCTATGTACCCTTATATACATGTTCATGTGTATGGTCTATCATCGACACACATATGTGTAGATATACATATTCCACATATGTTCTATTCATCAATACAAGCATTGAAATATAGGAAGAACTCACAAGCTCCAAACATGTAAACATCACCCAATTGTGCACTCAACAATAAACAAGACTCTTACTAATGTTGACACATCAAAATAAAGATGACTTACCAACTTCCCTCACAATAACTTGACTCAACCATACTACTTTGTGTGTGTGTAAGCTTAGATAGGTTATGTTACTGGTTACCTAACCAATATCTTCTCCTAAGTGATACTTCCCCTCTGCCTGGAGGAATGAACATATAGCTGCATCCACTAACACATGCCCACGACAGTCAGCTATTCACAAAATATGCATTACACATAACACATCTCCATAGTTAGAATATTAATTCATTAACCATTTCACATATATGCATTTCTTCACATACATTAAATGAAACAACATTCATTCATAATACATTGATAACAAAGTGTAAGCACAATTTATTCACCATCAGAATACAAATTGCATTCACATTTACCCTACATAGTAATGGTAAATAGTAATTACACAATTGGGGTGTAACATACTCACCCCCTTGTGAATCATCATGCCTAATGATTTTATGTAGCAACATAAAACAAAGCAAACAAACAACACATTGTTTTTCAAGTATTCTCAAACGCATCTAAAACATGAGGAAACTTTTGTTGAATCTCACATATGGGAAAAAAATTTGGGCACTCTATTAGCATCAACATAGATTTTATGATGTTCGTTAGCTTCAACCAACCTTTGCTTAACAATCTTAACTTGCTCTTCCATTTCAACCAACATCTCTGGCCCAAGACTCACTCTATCCTCAATTTTATCCCAACTTATAGGAGTTTGACACTTTCGACCATATAACACTTCGAAAGGAGCCATCTTAATCGTGAAATGGTAAGAATTGTTATAAGCAAACTCTACTAAAGGAAAGTAGTCTTCCCACTTGTACTGCTAATCCATGCAATACATTCTAAGTAGGTCTTCTAATACTTGATTCACCCTTTCAATTTTTCCATCCATTTTTAGATGATATGCTGAGCTAATATTTAGTTGAGTCCCTAGTGCAAAAAGCAATATTTTCCAAAACTAGAAGTGACTCGTGCATCCCTATCTGGGATAATTTTCTTAGGAATCCCATCCAACCTAAATATTTCTTGCACAAATTTTCTTGCTATGACAGGTGCTCCATCAGTTAGATTCTCGAGTATGAAATGTGCTACTTTGGTAAGCTTATCTACTACCACAAGAATGGCATTGTGCTTATTCCTTAACATAGGAAACCCTTGCATAAATTCCATACTTATGACTTTCCACTTCCTCTCTGGTATATCATGTGGGTATAACAAGCCTACAAGATGATGATGCTCCACTTTCACCTCTTAACATTCAAGACACCTAGCTACAAAGCTAGTAGCATCTCCTTTCATCCCTTTCCAAAAATATAACGGCTTCACATCTGCAATCATTTTTGTCACTCTAAGGTGTCCAGAGTATGATGCTTCATGTACTTCTTTCCATACCAAATTTCTTAATTTTTCTATGTCAGGTACATACATTCTCCCTTTATATCTAAGTAATCCACTACATTCAAAATGAAAACCTTCATACCTAGAATCTTGCGGATTGCTAGTGAGTGCTTGCTTGACTTGCAAGTAGTACTCATCCTCTTTGCATTTCTACAACACTTTCCCTTTAAAGTCAGTTTGAATCATCACTATTGAAGAAATACGTCGTCTTCGACTCAAGGCATCGACAACTTGATTCTCCTTTCCCTTGATATAATTGATGTTGAATTCATAATCCACTATTAACTCCAACCATCTTCTCTATCTATCATTCAGATTAGGTTGAGTGAATAGATACTTCAACCCATGATGATTAGTTCTCATCTCAAAGGGTTTCCCCAACAAGTAATGCCTCCACATTTGCAATGCATGAACTACAACTGCTAACTCTAAATCATGCGACACATAATTTTGCTTGTAAGGTTTCAAATTTCTAGATTTGTAGGTAATTACTTGCCCATCTTTCATTAACACACTCCCTAAGCCTTCCTCGGATGCATTTGTGATAACAGTAAAGTTACCTTTAGGATCTGGTACTTTCAAGGTCAGTGCAATAGTCAACTTCTCTTTGAGTAGGTCAAAGGCTTCTTGACACTTCTCATTCCACTCAAATTTCTTCCCTTTCTTCTGCAAAGAAGTAATCGAAAAGGCGATCTTAGAAAATTTTGCAACAAGCTTTCTATAATACCCTACTAGACCCTTGAAACTTCTTACCTCAAACACATTCTTGGGTACTAGCCACTCAAGTACTGCCTTGATCTTAGTTGGATCTACGGAGATTCCATCTGTCAATATCACATGCCCAAGATAATGCACTCTCCTTTGAAAGAAGGTGCACTTAGAGAGTCTACCATACAACTTATGCTCTCTTAAATGTTGTAGGACTATCTTTAAATGTCTACAATGATCTTCCTCATCCTTAGAATAAATCATGATGTCATCTAGAAAAACTAAGACAAACTTATCTACACAATCCCTAAATACATTGTTCATTAGGCTCATAAATGTTATAGACTTGTGCATTTGTTAAACCAAAGGGTAAAATCATGAACTCATAGTGTCCATATCTAGTTTTGAATGTAGTCTTAAAGATATCTTCATCCTTAATTCTCAACTAGTGATATCTAGATCTTAGATCTTTCTTAGATAATATGGAAGCTCCCCTCATTTGATCAAAAATATCATCAATGTGTGGCAACAGATACTTGTTCTTTACCATAGCTTTGTTAAGCATATGATAATTGATGCACAGACGCAAAGTATCATCCTTCTTTTTCACAAAGATGACTAGTGCCCCCCAAGGTGACACACTAGGTCTTATCAACCCTTAGACAACAATTCATCAAGTTGTGTCTTAAGCTCCATTAGCTCAATTGTTTTCATCCTATATGGCACCTTGGAAATAGGTTTGAACCTTAGAATTATATCTATAGAGAAGTCAAATATCCTTTTCGGTGGCAACCTAGGTAACTCATTTGGAAACATATCTGAAAACTTTCTCAATATAGGGTACCTCTCCATATCTAACATTCCAGTTTCATCCATCTCACTCTCTTCCATCTCTTGGTAGTTTTGTGACCCAAATTTTTCAAGGCTCTCTTCAAGTTCTTCAATATCGACTACAAAGAGTTTGCACCCTTTCTTCTTAGCTCTTAATAGTTGCATTACAAAGATTTGATGAATCTTGACCTCTCTAGGTATCCCTTGAAACTTCACTTGGTTACCAAGATCATCTAGGAATTCTATAGTTTTAGCATGGAAATCTACCTTAGCCCTATGTCTACATAGCCAATTCATACCTAAGATAACATCATAGGATCCTAAAGGCACAACATATAGGTTCACTTCTGTAGAGAAACAAGGTAGCTCTATCCTAGCCTCAAACAAACATTGTTCCACCTTTGCTCTTGTTTGGTTTTCATACTCTACATCCCAATACGTTGCCATGTATCTTTCCTTTCTAGATAATTTCTTAGCTACTTTAGGTGAGATGAAATTCTCAATTGCACTAATATATCTATAAGTACAAAAATGTGTAAGCCAACAAAATACCTGTAGTTTCAATTAGAGTCACTTGATACTCTTCCTAGCGATCATCCATAGTTGCATGTATCTTTTGTTGGAACATCGCTTGTTGGGTAGGTAGTGGATTACCAAAAGACTTATTGAGACATTACCTAGAAAATGGTTTCCTCCACATGTATAACATCCAGTATACGGTCCTCTCTTCCTTGGGGGTTCTCCATATCTACTAGCATTTCCTCTAGCATTGTTGGTATTCCCACCATTGGAACCATTACTCTTTCATTCCCTTTTTGACTCTTTTCCACTATTACGGGATCCTTTTTCCCCTTAGGTACATTTTGCATAACTTCCACCTTCTTTGGAGTTGGCTTGTCTTGAACTTCCACAACCTTCTTGCGGTCTCTATTTTCCTGATGAGTGGAGATAGCTTTAAGCTTATGCTCCTGTTTAACTGCTTTCTCATACATGAGATCCATAGTTTCTAGACCGTGCACATCCACCTCTCCTCCAATCTGACTATTAAGTCCCATGATAAACTTTCTTATGTGAAAGCATTCATCTTTTTGGTACATAGGAACATAACGTAGAAGTCGGGTAAACTTCTCCCAATACTCATTGACCAACATATTACCTTTTCTCAAACTCTAGAAATCCATGAGTTTCTAGTCAAGATAGAGTTGAGGCAACCACCTCTTATGAAAAATCTCAACAAATTCACCCCATGTCAATTTCCATGAGTTAATATTGAGTTTCATCTTTGTATTCATCCACTAGTTAGGGGATTCTCCTGCTAATTGGTTTGCGCCCCATGCGGCTTTGGTGACCTCAATGTAATTTTGAATTTTGAAATACTTTTCCATTTGGATAAGCCAAGCCTCAGCTTCATCTCCGCTGGCGCTTCCCTCAAACTTGGGTGGGGTAATTTTCTTCATATCTCTAGAAAGTTCGAAAGCCATACGTTTCTTACTTGTTTCCTTAGATAAATAAGGTGGTTTCTCTCTCTCATGATCATGAGTTTCATCACATTCGTGAGAAGATTTTTCTCCCTTATTCTCATTATTTGGGACTTCCTTTTCAACCCTAGCTTTTACCCTTTCTTGTTCAAGGATTTCAACCTTGCTAGGATTTGGTCAAGTCTAGCTTCAACTCCTGTAGGTCCATGCCCAACTTCTTGGCTTCTGCTAGGATTGGTTTGTGTCCTCACCATCTTCACAAGAATGTATTTTACTTCAATGTTTATCCATGTTAAATTTAATCATGTTATCAACTATCTTATGGAAAACATTAAAATGAGCTATCAACTATACATAAGAATTCCACATAAGATTAAGCACACAGTTTTTGATAAACACGTGATTTTATTCATTTCTTAAGGATCTAAATATCCTTTTTGATTACATGGAGTGACTATTTAGATAGTCGAGTGGAGATTATCCCTCAAATTCACTCTCTGACAAATCTTAATGGAGTATATCCTACAGATTGAGATTTTTGTTCATCTCTCATTTGTTCATACATATCCCAAAATGGATAGTAGCCTTCGGATTTATCATCAAATACATGGTTGCGAGGTACATAGCCCTTGGACTCATTACTCAAGGAAATTACAATTACTTCCACCATTGGGAGAACTCTAGCGTCCCTAAAGATAAATGTTGGACTGACACTTCCTTCCGAGGGAATATCCCTGGAAAGTGATAATGACTCAGACTTCTCTAGTGAGATGGAAGGTAGATAATTATACATGGCCTCTATCTTCATCTTTCTCTTCACATCACTGATCTGAGAAAGTGTGTGACTGAAGGTTTCAGTGTCGCTCAACCAGATGGCATTGTCAAAGTTAGTACCCTCAATTGTTCTAACAATGGCTTCTCTTTCCTTCTTAGCCTTGAGGTAGCACTCATTTCTAATTATTGACTTTTTAGCCATTAATCTAAGACGCACCATCCTGGCACAAGAATTTCCAAACATTAGATAATGTTGGACAAAAATTATGTTAAACTCATAGGTTCCAGATTTAAACCTAGTAGCTCTGATACCACATGTAGCATGCCAACCCTTCACTGAAGTAAATTTTAACTAAGTTCTCATTGTGTGAGTAAATAAACTATGTAACAAGCCATTGCAATAAAAAAATTATTTTCTTTATTGATAACATATGAACAAAGATGCCATAACAATATACAAGGATTTCATTTCAATATAATAATTTCACAAATTATAATATTCCAAGCATGTACACAATTACATACATAGCTCAATAGAGCTTTAGAGCAATAGATATAGATGGTAAAAGAAACTTCCTTTCAAAACCTTGGTCTTATGTCACCTACTGAGGAAGAGAAGCATCACTCAAGCGCTTTTCTGCCAATCATGGACTCATATGGCCCTACCCTTCGATGAAGAGCTTGGTTGGGTAACCCCATACGACAAACCACATTGAGCATAGTGTTGTGCCCTACATGACTAGAATTTATAACCCTACACTTGGTAACTAGCATGCAATACATGGACACGGGTAATTGACAGTGGAGCCAAAGGAAATCACACTACTTTGGCCAAAGTGTTCTCACTCAGTACTTTGAGTGAAGGTCAACTATTCACTTACACTTCTTAAGCTCATTTTGACTTAAGGCCACTATAATCTATGCATAGGTAATCCCTCTGATGGGTAATCTTTAACCCCAAAATTAACCTATCACCTTTTATATAAATTCTAGGGTATCTCTACTCATTAAGCAAAAGTACAAGTCCCCTCCCTTCAATGGACAACAATCCTAGGAGTAACCCAGTAGCTATCTAGCATAATCAAGTGACTTAGCTATGAGTAGCCCTTAAGCTACCCTTTTTTAATCATATCTAGTATATTAATACCTATGACAAACAATCCCTCCTATTATGGAGTAATTATAATCACTTCACAAAATAGTATAGACAACTTCTAATTTCCTTTTCAAAGCAATACATTTTTCTCCTAAATGAAAGTATTCACAATAGTCTAATTAAAGCAATCATGAAATAATCTTTCAAAAGCTAAGACAAATAAAGGAAGATTATCTACATGCCTATATTTGCTTATCCAACTGATTGGTTGCAACTCAACTTTCCAAAATAACAACTAGCTTAGCTTTGAACTCCCAATCAATGCCACTATAAAACCTCTACCTCTCAAGTTGATAATATACTTCACTCAATATGTTAAAATTCTCTCACAAATACTCAAAGCCCTCTCTCAAAATATAGCAGAATAATGGAGATAAGAAATGTAGATAACTTGCAAATAGAAAGCTTGTGGAATGCATCCCAAATGAGAGCTCAACTCCACTATTTACATAGTAGCAAGGAGACTTCTCATCCTATAGAAAAGGCATGAGAATTGATAGAAGAAAATATGCATATCAACTCGCTCAACTCAACTAAAAGGTGGCAACAAACAAAGAGCATACTCAACAAGGAATGCCATAGATCGTCTTCTTAAGTTACAACAACAAAAGACCATTTCAAACCAACACATGGTAAAATTATGGCATTCGAATTGCTCATAAAAGACACTTCTACAACAATTAGAATTAATAAGGTGGCACCAAACAAGCAGCATATTCCCTTTAAATTAGCCTATTCTCAATTTACAACACTTGCTCATAGGCGACTTAGTCCATGGTGAGTCGCTTTGTCTCATAATCAGCCTTGATTGTCTCATTGACTTGTTGTAACTTATCCTATTAATCAACATTTTACTTTTATTAATCCACTCATGATAAGGCATCCCAAGTAAATATATTTACTAAGTCAAATGTATTCAATCTCAATTGCATCAACCAAGTCTTACTCTTCAAATCGACTTAATGGTTGCAGGTTATATTGCATATAATTCGACCTCAATGCATTGCCAATATGTATAATATATTCGGCCTATGTTTAAGTTAATAAATCGGCCTCAAAGCATTTAATCAATTCCCAAGTATTTGATCATATTTAAATATATATCATATGCCAATAAAGTATGTATACATTCGATATACAATGAATACACACAAGATAACAATCACATAGTAATAACAATATATATCGATTGTGTACATATATATGTGCCTCTATGTACATGTATACGTAAGTATACATATATCGACACATTTGTATGGCATATCTGTTTGCCATTATACGCGTGTGTTGATACATATATACATATGGATGTATGTATATATAGTTGATGATAATGAAAATATTGGATAATTTAGATAAAATCAAACACATATTAATAAGACATTAAATCAAAAAGCTGAAAAGGAAATAGAATATGCAAACCGTAACAACAGCTCCCCGAAATCATCTTATCTTCCTCTAACTCTAGTGTTTTGTTGGTTTCAAATAGCTCGGATCAACAAGCCAAGCTCAACAAAATGACAGCTAAAGAATGAGATTTAAATTGCAAACTATGCTAAATGCAAAGCTATGCTAAGATGAGAAGATTGTTGTGATATTAAAACTGATATGAATGCATAAGCTGATTGCCTGTATGAACATGGATATGTGTACGTGTGCCAAAGTGAGTGTGTGCGTAGAAATGTGGATGATTATGCGTAATGTATGTGTAAATGAGTATATAAAGTGTAACCAAAGCTTGGATTTGCATAGGCTTTTATAGAGTTTTCGAATGGATTTGATTGGCTGAATCGATCGACGGTCCGGATTAAGCTTGTTCGAACGGATGGCGGGAGATTTTCGAAAGTGGAAGAGAAGGATGGAAGGTTTCCCTTTTCCTTCAATTTTCGTCATTGAGTTTCAAAGGGAAACTTCCATTTCGAAGCGCGAGTCAAGAATTTGGAAGGGTGAGTTAGCACGAGTTAGAAATTAAATAAAATATATTTATTTAATTTAGAAGTGGAGATGAAAATAGAAACTTCATAGTAAATCAATTAATTTAATTATGTTTAGAAATTGGAGGAAAATATTAAATAAAATATTTTAATATTTTAAAATGAGGTGAAAGAGAATATTCCATTATTTAAATATTCAAAATATTTAAACTTTAGAACAAAATGGTAATCAAATATAAATAGAATTATGAAAATTTATTTAATTTAATTAAGAGGAATGTGGAAATGTCAATAATTAAATAAAAGGTATTTATTTAATCAATGTGGAGAAATGACTTTAGGGGAATTAATTAAATAAATCATATTTAATTAATTAACAACAATCTAGCCGTTTTTGAGGCGTATACATTTTGCCCTCTTTGAAGTGATGTGTAAAACACATTGCTTCAAAGAAAATAAGATTTTGCCCTTGATATGCTTTCGATATTGCTGCTGATGATGCCCCCTCGGGAGGTAAATCACGGATGATATGAAGTCTGAAAATGTGATAAAGAAGATTGGATAATGATATTCTGCAGAAGAGACAGTGATTTAGCTCCCGATAAATGATGAAAAAGATGCCCCTATTGATATGATGCCCCTTTTGATGGAAATGGTAAAATGATGATGATGAACTGATAACTTTGCTTCCTGAAAAGAGAAAAACAAAGAGTAAATGACTGATAAAGTGTTTGATAGATTTGCTTTCTGCGATAGAAAACAAATAGTAGATGAATGATTTCCTTTTTGATAAATTTGCTTTCTGCGATAGAAAAAAAATAGTAGATGAATTGCGCGTTGATATGGATCACTTGATAGATATGAGTCACTTGATATGGGCCATTGATATGATGCAGATACCTGTCACACATGTATATCATTTTTTGGAGCATGTACATTGATTTTTGATCATATCTCATGTATTTCTCTTTGGACATTTCAGTTTCATTGGATATTTGGTCATTTGTATTATTGATGATGAGTGATGATATGCAACGGTGATGAATTTTGATGATATGTTGTGCATTTATGAGATGATGATGTGATATGCATTTATTTCTATATGTTAAGGATTTTGATATGCATTTTAATGATTTGATGACCAACATGATATGCAGGATGGTTTGATGTTTTATGATGATTATGATTTGATGATGTGTACTAATGATGTCATGCAAGTGGATGACTTATGATGTGATTATGAAAATGATATGAAAATGTATATATGGAATGTTTGTTTTTAGATTTTCAAATGTAAGATGATAATAAAAATGAATGTTGTGTTTATGATATGCATTATGAATTGGCAAAATGAATTGATATGGAAAATGATAGGATGATTAACGATATGATATGAATGCAATGTTTTGTAATGATGATTAAGTGAAATGATAAAATGAAATGCCATGATAATGACATGTATAAAAATGATAAGCGATATGAAATGAACTGTACGATATTGAAAATGATAAGTGATAATGAAATGAATGATAAATGAAATGATATGATAAGTGAAATGAATGGGATGATGAAAAAATGATAAATAAACTGATAAGTAATGAAATGAAACTGTACAGAGCTATGAGGATTCAAAACACATCACAAACCTTCAATAATAATCCAAAACAATCTTTGTATAACACATGTTATTAAACATTGTATATCACATTGGAAACATAACTATGGCAGCCCACAATTTATTGCCATGAACAGTCATTAATAACTTCTACAAAACAAATAATGAAGCCAATCCCTCTGGTGAGATTGAAGAAAACATAGTTATAGTATTTTCCTCCAATTATTATGAAGATCCAATGGTTGAAATGAAAGTTATTGTATTTTTCCCAAAACTGCAAACCCTAGGTAGGGTTCAGACCTGCCCTCACAAAAATGGTCATAACTCATTCAAATCTTAATGAAATTTGATGAGACTTGAAGAAAATGAAAGTAGATTCACATGGAAACAAAATAAAATTTATTTCAGATCCAAATTATAGACTTTACATTCCGTACCATCACACTTTTCAGACTGTAAATTCTGCACAATATTGTTAGAATAGGCAGTCTCACCAAAATAATCATATCTTCCACAAAACTTGATAAAATTCAATGAGACAAAAAGAATTGGAAACTAGAAATAGATATATTTCCATCAATATATGATACTCTATCATTTGAGTCCATACCAGGCCGTACAAATCACAACTTCAATCTGGTAACAATGTAAAAATCAGAAAATGCATACCAAACTTGAGGTTGCCATTCATTTAACTTCAAAAATAATGTCTCCAACCCCCAATTCGAGTTTTTGAGGGTGTATTTATACATTTAAAAATAAAACCAACCATTTTCAACTACATTTTGATTAGTTTGTTGACAAAACACCTTAATGACACTTTTTGACAAGTTGCTTGACAATGTTTTTGAGCAACTTTTACAATTTTTACAATATGGACCAACTTTAAACATTATTTGACAAATGACTTAAAATATTACTTACTAAGACTCAAACACCTCTAAAATGGTTTTATAAACCTTATTATAAGACTCAATACACAAAATAGATAAACTATTTACAAATGGCCTTATGGAGGCAAGAAATCAAATAGGTGCTCTTCACCACTATGGAGGTCATTTTGGAGATCGTTCATTAGTGCAAAAACTTATTCGTATGGGTTGCTATTGGAGACATATGGAAAAGGATTATTTTTCCTATGTTAAATGATGCCACAAATGCCAATAACATAGCAATTTGATTCACGCTTTTGCTGCTGAGCTCCATGCCAATGTTCCCATTTGGCCATTTTCAGTATGGGGGTTAGATCTTATTCAAAAAATTTCTCCTCCTTCAACTGGAAATACATTTATCATAACTGCAACTGACTATTTCACAAAATGGGTAGAAGCTATCCCTCTTCATTCAACAACTGTTGAAGTAATTTGTTGGTTCATATTAGAATACATAATTGCTCACTTTGGACTCCCTTCTACAATTGTTTTAGACAATGGAACACCATTTAAGAATAGTGAAGTTCAAAATTCTCTTGCAACATTTAACATTCAACATCATTTCTCTACACCGTATTATTTGCAATCCAATGGACAAGCTGAAAATACCAATAAACTTCTTAAACATATCCTTAAGAAAACTATTCACAATAATCATAAAGATTGGCATACACAACTATCTTACACGCTTTGGGCTTATAAAACTAATGTTTGATCATCCATAGAAAATACCCCTTATAGCCTCGTATATGGTACTGATGCAATTATGCCCTTGGAGTTAGAAATTCATACTTTGCTAGTTGCTCTCTGAGACCCTTTTGACAATAACACTTATACAGAACAATGATTACATCAACTTGAGATGCTTGATGAACAACACATTAACGCTCTCAAACATCTCCAAGCTCACATCAAACAATTACAACAAAAACACAACATTCATGTTATTCCTAGATCATTTTCTAAGGGAGATCTTGTTCTTATTGAAAATCAAAGAACTATTAGTGTTGACAACAAAGACAAAGATAAGTTCAGCCCTAATTGGTTGGGACCTTACGTGGTTGATACTAATTATGGGTCTAGTGCTTATCTCTTAACACAGCTTGATGGAATACCCCTTAAAGAACCTATTAATGTCATGCATCTGTGTTAGTATTATCTCTAACCCCCTTTGAATAGTATGAATGCTATAGCAGTGTTGTTTAAAGTTATTTAATGTTATAGCTTTCACATTGCTCTGCTTTTGACAACTAAATTCCTATTTTTCTTGAACACTAAGGTAATTATTTAAGTTCATTTTATAATTACTTTAGACTTCATAGTATTCACCCTCTTGTTATGTTAAATTAAATCCTTATTAGTGTATTTAATTTAGCGTATTATTTTTCATTTATCAGTGTTGTATCTATGATAAAATTGAAATATGTTTTATATTAGATCACACCATTCTTGTTAAATCATGAAGAAATTAATTAAATAATTTTTACCATAAGTCATTTAATTAATCACATAGCATTTAACATTTGCATACCAAAAGATACATCATCATAATATCAAGATGCATGTCTATATATATATATCAAAGTTTTATATACATCTTAGAATCATATATAATATCAAAATGGTTTGTGAGAGCTAGACCCCTCAGGATCTGGTGCTCACGATCCAGTCCTTGGATGTCGTGAGATGGTTGTGTGCGACTGTGATAGTGAACTATCGAGTCTCAGTGCATACTCCAGACCTTGTACTCATCCAACGGCTGTAAGTCGCTCATTTGCCATCTGGTCCCTCTCCACTCATGTTTGTGCCAATTTTTCCTATAGTTTCTCTACCTCTTCTGAGGTCTGTGCTAACTATAGTGCACTCTCAACTTGACAAAGCTGCCTCCTCATACTCTCATACGTTGCCCGCAACCTTGCAAATGGTCAAAGTGACTCTGGCTCCTCCTCCACGATCGATGGGGGTAAGTAGTCAGGATCTATCCCATCCTCCTCGAGGGATACTAGCACTATCTCTATGGCTATCTGACGATAGAAATCTCACCAGTCTCTCATTGCTCCTGCAAGATAGATTATGTACACAATCAGTAACACATCATCATGATATATATATAAATAGTATAAATCACTAAAGGACATGCATCAAATCAAATTTCATCACGTATGTCTCTAGATGCATGAGGAATGTCAACCTCCTCATCTCTGGGGGCATGGAGGATGTGCTAGCCTCTCTCTAACTATGTGTGTTGATTTCTATTGTAGCTACTACCCATGATCTAGTCCTGTAAGTATGTGAGGACTCTCCATGCTCGTACCGATCCTCAATAGCTACCTCATCACCCTCACTTAGGGGTGGCTCCTCTTCATAATCCTCATCCTCCTCTTCATCCTCCTCTCCTCCATCCTATTCCTCATAATCAGGATTGGCCTTAGACTGGTACTCCTCATAAATAATATTTGTAAAAATATTTGTTGGCCTATATTGTACCTCCTCTGCTCTCTCCTTTGGCTCATCACCCTCATTTGCTGCTAGCTCTGCATCACCTAGAGGAAAATCCATGGGGAACATAGGAGCTAATCGTGCATATGACCACCACTCCTTGTGCTCATATGTGCTACTGACATCATCAACGTTGGAGACTGGTGGATGGTCATGATTTGAATCATCGAAATCACTCTCCTGCACATGATCTATCATCTACCAAATATTGTCACCTGGCCTCCAGACACTCCACATTGATCATCTAATGAAGGGGCACACCCTTGGTGGTGTCTACACTAGTCCAAATTGTTGCATGAATCGCCCATAATAGAATGGTTGTACAACATCATCATGCCTCTGTGCTAGATACCTATCCATTTGCATCCTCTGTAACTATCCAATGGGATCTGGCCACTGTTGAGTGAGTAGATAGAGCCTCCATAGGACCTCATCCTCCTCTATCCAGTCGAATCTCACCCTCCAAAAGTGTAAATCACCATACTACCATAACCATCACAAAAGATAGTCGAGTGCTCGTGGGTATCCTGCTGCTATTGTACAAGGGTATCCAACATGCCTAGTACATGTGATATGCTCAAGGCACCGCACCTGTAGAAGCAAACAATGGACCATAGTGTCGATCTCTCAAAATACAAACCAACTAAGATCATAATAAAAGTGTGCTAGAATGCAATGGCCCCAAGCATAGACTGTCCTCTACTTGTACATCCCCTATATCAGGTGTACTAGTCCCCCATCCAAGTGTGTCGCTCATCCATCTCGATTGAGAACTAGTGCCACTGTGTGCATCATAATCTATCTAACTAAAGGATCTCATGAGTATAGCAACTTGAAAGCTTTGATCATGCTTCAACCTCTCACGTACCGGTCCATCCAAATGACATCAGATATTCCTCTTCTCTTTCTCCTAGAATGACCAAATCCTTTAAATGCACTCATGC
>VDFB02325945.1:22755-48294 GCA_007258455.2 Sequoia sempervirens | reverse complement strand
TTTGTCCTTTCCTGTATAGACTGATCATATCTTTGTTATGTCTTACTTATTTGACTTCTCTAGGTCGGCTATAAATGAAATGATGTTCTTAATGCTGCAATGACTCAGAGTATTTTACATTTATGTTGTGCTATTGAGACACAGCTTCATTCTGGTTGTAGGTATGAAGGCTTGGAGCATGTAACAAAGCATCGTTTACGATTGCGTCCCAGTTCTTTGCAGTTTGTTACTGCTAAGTTGGCTGCTGACACCCTTATTTTTGGACCTGTGCATTTGCTTGCATTTTTTACATATATGGGTCTTGCTTCTGGAAAGAAGCTTGATCAGGTTAAGGAGGATGTTAAAAGGGATTTTCTCCCAGCTTTTATGATGGAAGGATCCACATGGACTTTAGTCCAGACAGTAAACTTTCGTTTTGTACCTGTTCGATATCAACTTCTTTATGTCAATTTCTTTTGTTTGCTTGATAGTGCTTTTCTTTCATGGTTTGAGCAACAAGAAGATGCCCCGTGGAAGAGGTGGTTGAAATCCCTCCTATCAGCTTAAACACAATAGAAACAGAAATCGTAAGATTGGTCTTACAGCAACAATACATATTTCCAGCTTTGCAACCCTCCATGATTCATTTGCTGCCAAGGAGCAACTATTAGAAACTGTCAGTCTTCTTTATCAATACCCATGGTATCCTCTTTCATTTTGTCTCACTTTTTATTCTTGACAGATCAATCCATGGACAAAATTTCGACATTTTCCATTTTCTGTAATTCCAATGCCACATACATTATAATTGTTAGATTTACCAGCAATGCCACCGGTTTGAATCTTCTTGACGATTAGATAATGTGCAGACCTTAGTTACAATATTGACATGATATTTGTTGATGATCTTGTTGTCTTGTCTGGTACAAGGTTTAATCATATTTTCAGAGTGCAATTTTATAAATAATCATGACACTGTAAAGAAAGCACATATTAGAAGATTTCTGGAAGTCTAGAAAGTTTGCAGAAGTAACTTTCAATTTAAATGCACAGAGATGCACCTCTGTATACATGTTGAACTGTATAAGACCTCTTTCAATGGGTCAGGAAATACTTGATCCCTGTAAAAAGAATTGAATGAATTGAGTTACTAGCATATTATACTGACTTGAGCTTTAAGTACAATCTGAAGGTTTTACTACTTAGAATTAGAAAATATTATCTTATGGCTGAATAATATCACGAACATTTTGAATAGTAGTCAATTCTAAAAACGTTAATTATAAGTCCTTTAAAGCAAGCACAAGAAAGACACATGTAAAAAATATCTGACCTTTTGGGCTTTTCTTGTGAATAGCTCTTGAATTTTTTCTTTTCCTGCAATGCAAGCATTATCACTATTTAGAAGAGTGGTTAGTGATTGTGCAAGAACTGGAATTGTCATTGCAGTTGTTAGCTTATTGTTTGATATGGTGCTTATTGCCCTTGCTTGTGAGAGGAACATCATATACTTAAAGGACTTGGCATAGTGCTAATTGTTTGATATGTCCTGTTCAAGATATTCTTCCACTTCTATGATCAAGATTAATCTGTCACAAGATTCAGGACTGAACCTGAATGAATTTGCAGATCTAGATCCTCCAAGCCCTACATTTGGATTGGGGAGGAGAGGGACGGTGAGGGTGCTCTTCAGGAGGAGTGACATACCGATTCAGGATTTGGGCTTTGCATGTTAGACATCAAGAATGTATATAGGAAATGTGGTTCAACTTGCCTGCAATTACAAGAAGTTAAATGGATTTTTCTTGGGCATTGTTGGGTGAGTTATAGATATCATTGGTGTTGGGTGAGTTATATATATCCTTGGTGTTGGCTGGGCACTTGTCTATGGACATGGAAATTTGGAAGCTTCAAAGGGGTCGATTACATGAGGAGACTTGCACGTGTTCCCTCTCTTTGGATTTTTTCTTCCACCAAAGATTTGCTCGACCTTCTTCATTTTCTCTTATAATATGTCGCATGTCATCTTTCACACCTTCTAGTTCAAAATGAAATTCAAATTTTCTACGAAGTCCTTTCTCTTTCGTTGTTTCCTCCAATCTTCTTAATTTTCTAGATACTTCAAATTTTGGACTTACAACTTGTATTTCAAAGTTGAGGTGGAAAATTCTTCTATCTTTTCGGTTTCTATATTTATTCATTATTGCCAGGCACATCATAGCCGGTCACTCAATATTGGGCAAGTAGTTATAATAAAGCAATATAGACTAGATATAGTTCAAGCCCAATTGAACTTTCAAGTTTGTAAAATAAATTTGATACATAAAACTAGACGTGGAATTAGATCAAATGAATCCATTCATGGCAAAATCCTCAATTTGATCAGAAAGGGGTCTGGTTGATAAATGACAACCACAACATGAATGGTTATTCATGATGAACATCTCAATGTTAATGTTGTTACTATGATGACCCGCACAAGCACTGAAATTTCACTGTTAACAGAAATTACCCTGCTACCAATAGTTCCTAGGAACTTGCAGCAAATAAGGAATTAGGGCAACAAATCCACGTGGGGGATTTGACCATAAAAGTAGCAAATAAACTCCCACTATTCATCTTAAATAGGATTAGGATAGCGAATCCCAAAACCTGTTTGATCATGCTCTTGCAGGTGCTCAGGTAAACAGTCAAAGGTGCATTCTCAGGGCTGGATAGACAATAGTATGCTCTTGTAGGTGCTTAAACAGTCAAAGGTGCATTCTCCGGGCTGGATAGAAATAGTATGCTCTTGTAGGTGCTTAGGACATCTTTGATTGCTCCCAAACAACATATAAATTAAAGAACTTGTATGTCATAGTCAATGTGCTGGCTATTGATGTAAATAGCTGGCATGTTGACATGCAAGCATTTACTCGTATACTGTTATATTAATTTTATTATTGTACAGACAGTCCAATAACCAAAGGATGATCTAGTTTGTTTCTCATGGATCTTAGTAACAAATCTCCTCAATCGTCATAATTAATTTTAATTACCTATCATTTAATATTAAGATTACATAAATGTGATAAAGCTGAATGTAAATCTAAGCTTTTTGGATGCATGAAATATTGCAGAACTTTGGCCATGTCATTGTCCTATAATTGGAGAGCATTTTGAAGGCATAACTGAAGCTGACTCTTCACCTTGGAAATTTCTTCTAACATGCCATATGGAATCCCAAGTGTTGATTGCATTCTTGGTACCCCGATTTTCTGCTTTGACAATAGGAGACCTGCTTTTGTGCCTCTACTAATTATTTCCAAGACACATGCAGTTTTTTCTTTTGACATTGTAATCTCCCTTTGTTCATTAAAAATTTATTTGGTATTCTTGCCCACAGATCTCAATATTGATCCAAGTTCCATCTTTTGTGTTTTCCCCTTTTGAGATTCATCCAATACATCTTTTGTAGTAACAATAACCGGCTATTGTCCCTTGATGCTCCTCTGCATGGTAATTGTTCCACTTTTCCTAAGATATTTCGCCTTTACTTTAGGATCTCCCACTAATAATGGGCATAATTTGAGGCCCTTTGGGTCTAGAACTCTTAAATGTTATACAAAATCTCAATAAAAAATTATGTGCAAATAATAAATTGGATTTGGTTTAGCCTTGGTAAAAACTATAGAGGTGCCCGCTAGAGTTATAGTAGTTTGTTCACTTTAGTTTTTTTTTTGTTCAGTCTTTCTTGGGCTTCTAGAATTCCACTTTTACCAAGGCATTCAAGTTCCTCTTCCTATATTTGTTTAGTGTCCTCAATTTGGTTTAGGGAACCTTCTAGCTCTTTCCGCAACTTCTTTTCATTTTAGAAATGACTTATTCAACATCCTTTATCCTAATACCATAAGGATCCATTTACATTTGGTATATGTTCATATGTCATATTGAGTTTGGAGGGTTGTAATTACAACTTTTTTAATCCCTTTGAGGACCCTAGGTCCTAAGTTCTACTTCTAAAATTGGAAGGCTAATAATTTTTAAACCTTGGCTTGCATTGTTGGGAGTTCATGAAATTCATGTTGAGATAATACTAGTGGTAGCTTAGGATAAACCCGCAACGATTTTTCTTAGAGTACATCATTCAATTCATTAACATTTTGATGGTTCTCCATTATTTTCTCTCTCTTGGGATTTTATATGGTAGGTGGGGTTTGGTTAGAGTTCCCTCTTTTCTTATTAGAATGTAAGGTTCCCATGAAAACCAACTACTAGTTCTCTTAATACCTTCTTTTATATAGTTGGGAATCTTGGACATTTTTAGTGAACTAGCAACTTTATATGTTGATGTATATCGTCTCCTATTTAATGAGACTAGTGATTGGAAAAACACAATTTTTTTATGGTTAGTGATTTAGAAAGATGTGTTGGAGAATTTTTTAGGGTGTTTTATTAGGTTTTTTATTTTCACCCATGGTTTTAAAGCATTTGTAAATTACTTTTGATGTGTCTATTGATTTCCACATGTACTTAAGGGTTAATTAAGATATTTTTAATTATATTGTCAATAGTTGAGTTTTTATGCAATAGTGAAGAACATTACTTTGGTGGATTTTTTTTCTGACAAGTATATTCCCAAGTAAAATACTATGTACTGCAAACTAAATGTTAAAAATGATTA
The DNA here is from genome assembly GCA_007258455.2 of Sequoia sempervirens. Classification (NCBI taxonomy): domain Eukaryota; kingdom Viridiplantae; phylum Streptophyta; class Pinopsida; order Cupressales; family Cupressaceae; genus Sequoia; species Sequoia sempervirens. The sequence continues at coordinate 43,652 of VDFB02325945.1, read as the reverse complement.
TAAACAAATTCTAGCAGAATGGGCTCAATATTTATGCTCATAAATCTTTTGATCATATTCTACACATATTTTGTCCATTAGAAGTTCCCATCGAGGGAAAAATGATATTAAATGACAAGCATTGCACAATGACAAAAAAAATAGCACACATAGAGGTTACCATTAATACTCACTTTGTTCAAATCTTTTTTTAGATTGTAGTAGATAATTTCTCCTCAATTTTGGATGGAGCCATTTGTGAGAATTATGTCAAACAAAGACACCCAAACAATGTTTATATGCTTTGTATTTGTAGCTACTTACACCTTATCTAGAAGAATAATTCCATGCCCTACAATAATTACTTGCGAACCCTTATGATTATATGACCATTATGTAACAACAAAATAAACTCACTTTAAATGACATTTCGAGAGATTCAATTATAATCTACCATGATCAATAAACTAGATAAAAAATAAAAACCATATTTATCCTAAAACATCAAACATCAAATATTACTCATTATTATTAAGACAACATTTCACAATAAACATAACAAGCATAGGAGCTATTAAGTCATTACACAATGGTAACCCTTAATAGTTAAGGAGATAAGTTTACAACTAAGGAATCTTCTTGACATAAAATAGTCACAAATCAAGGGCCGAAACAAGTCTTGGACATATAGTTATAGGATATGCATTCCAAATAGGCATGCAAGCATAAGATCTCATTGAATAAAATTATGCTTCTATTGAATAAAATAAGGTCAAGACTAGGGAAATCATATAAAAGAAGTTAAGAAAATAAAAAAATAACAAGTTCAATTGAAACGCGCCCATTTCATTACTTGTGAAGAAAAAGTATGGGTTGGTGGTATTTGAAAATCAAATCAACCAAAGTAACAAAAGAGGGTTAAAGGTTAGTTGAAGAGGGGGATGATGTAATCTCACATAAACCCTCACAATTTATAATACACAAGAATTAACTTGAATACAAAGATAATTTAATATTTTAATAGTTTATTTTTTAAATGTTTTAAGTAATTTTTCTTCAAAATTAAATTAGGTTAATTAAGTATAAATAAGTTGAGATTAAAAAATGATAAGTTGGGATTAATAAATTCAATAATTGTTATAGTTAATAAAACATAAAAGTGAGTGGTTATTAACTCTATGATTAAAATGATTATCTTTGAAGAATATTCTAGAATATTATGTGTTTTTGTCTTAGAAGTGCAACCTTTCTGTTAGATGAATCTTTCAAACTTTATGTTCATCTTGAATTTTGTCTAGGTTCAATTCCAATAGTTTGTGTCAAGTTTGTAAAAAGATTCATTCGTTGGCTTCAAACTTGACCCTACACAATTATATACATTGCTCCTCTATTCACCTAATATATATTTATCTTATCTACTTCTTCCACTAATATGAGGGTTGGAGGTATTTAGGAATACATTGGAAGCACCATTATTTCATTGCAAAGACACAAGTTCTCTTAGGTCAACCCTTAGAAATATGTACAAAAGTTTGAGGATGTCATGCAAGGGCACCATAATGAACATATGTAGATTTGTTACTCGTTTAAGTGCACTATGTTGAAATGTCACTATTGGTTACTCATTAATGCTCTAGAATTCTTAGGAATAGAAGCTCCTTTGATTGATAGAATGGATGCATTAAATGTATTTAAATACCAACACATAACATCTAATTACACCAAACATATACTTAGTCAAATTAAGGTGGGAAAATGAACAAGGCTACCTGACCAAAGTTAAATTTTGAATTTAAAAAATGAAAGGTCATGTCCACAATTGTGGAAATGACCTTGGGAGGGAAAAAAATCAAATCAATGTGAATAATGAATAAGTGGAAGTAGGTGTACATATAAGTATAATAAATGCTTAGAGTAAGTGGAAGCATGGGAGAATACACATATAAGGATGAAGCTAGGGGCTAAATGCATGGGAATACATTTGTATAGAAATGGATAAGGGATAGGGGAAGGAACTTGGATTACCACAAGAATGAACCATTTGTTGATATTTACATGTATGAAGATATTCCATCAAAATGGACACAAAACTAAATGGGAAATGACATGGATATGAAAATTTCTCCATTGTATTTTCCCCCATTTTGAGGTGCATGTGAATTTGAAAACGATCATGCTTCTTAAAGTATGTGACACTCACAAACATGAATAGAAAGTACATATTTAGACATCAAAAAATATGAAAGGGAATCCATATAAAGTAATGGACCCTACAAGGTGTTATCATGTAAGTATGTCCTTCAGTATGATTCCTTCATATGAACTTGCAAAATAGAGGAAATATATGCCTTTTAGTATGCTTCCTCCATACAAACCTTCAAAATAGAGGAAATTTATGCAATGAGTAACTTTTGTCTCATAAGTGAAAAGCAGTTACAAAAGAGGCACTTGCTAACCATCTAAGAAATAGAAGCAATTGGAAATGAGTAAAGAGGAAAATTATGCTTGTTTCAAATATGGTAATGGTGTGTTTGGTATGTAGCCATGGGATGACAAAGTGCTTGGAGCACAAGGCATGCTATATATTGATGCTTTGTTTGGTCATGATAACAAGTCTTTGTAGCACGTGTCACTAATTAAAAGCTCAACATAAGAATATTAGTGGCAATATATGTCCCCTCCAATTGGTTGTATCCAAAGGGTACATGGAATTGAAGGATATGGAAAAATTGTACATGATGCAAATATAGTCCATAGATAAAAATGTAAGCATGTAATCATGTGAAGTAATATTAGTAGTAAATACATCATGTGATAGGTACATGCAACATGTAGAAAAATAAAGCATGGTAAGCACATTTTAGTTGGAGATAGGGTCAAGCAAGTAAGGCTTATCCTAGCATATATAATAAAATGGTTATGCGGCCATCAACAACCAAATGAAGTATACAAAGTACTAGAGTAGTATATGCCCCCACTATGGTATCCAAGAGAACAAACACACAATGGTGTAGGTAAGGTAGTAAGTCCCTAGGAAGATGGTAATGTGTAGGGGAAGGGATGATGCACTTGGTATATAAGAAATATATATGGTAAAGGTATGGCTATGAAAGAAAAATGATATAATTAAGAGAAGGCATGATTCACCCAAGTGTAAGGATATAACCATGAAGGTGCAAAGTATAGAGCTCCGTATCATGAAGAGGAAAGCAATGCCACCTCTAACTTGCAGGATGCACTTGAATGGATACACCAATTGTTAGAGAAGAGGTCTGAGGAAATGGATCAAATCATTGATTCAAAAGGACAAGGGAAGAAATATTGAGAACATTTGGTCAATTGGAAGAATCATGTAGTGGATGAGGCTACTTGGGACAACGCTTCAAATTTGGTGAAATTTGGAATTTTGGTTCGAACATTGCCAAAATGTTCATGAGTTGCACACTCATGGAACATTTTTTTACCTAGTGTGTTTGATCCAGGGGCATTCAGGTGAATGTGCAATCCACATTACCCAAAAATATTTTAGTTTAGTTTATTGTTTTGGTTTAATTTTCATTTTGGATTGCAATTTAATTTTGGATATGTGGTCTATGGAGTTAGAGCAAAGTGACATTATTGTCATTTCATTTGACAAAATGTCATTTTTTGATATACATTGTGAAGGTTCAATTGTTCGCTGAGATGATTTTAAATTGATTTCCAAAGGATGGATTAGCGCTATGAAATAAATATTGATTCTTTATTCTACTAGGGTATGACATTTTTATTGTTTCATTTCCAAACATCATTGGCTTTGCTATCAAGAATAAATGGGAACAAATTCTTATTTTCTAGAATGCGAGGTTGCACAAGTGAAGCATGATGGGAGAAATCAAAGGTCATTCCTGTGGAGAAGGTGGAGAGGCACCAAATAAAAATGAAGACATGAAAAGGAAAGAACATACCACACAGTGATAAATAATTGCTAGGTAAATAGTGAAATATATAGTAGATTAATAGCTTTTTGTTTCCACAGTCCATAATAGTTGGCTTCAAGATTTTTTGGATAAATTGTGTGCATATTGATGTAAAAATATGCACACAGTTTATTTAGAAATCTTGAAGCCAACTATATAGTAGATTGATAGAGGGGGCCGCACACATGTGCATAAATTTTTTTGCAGCACATTAGCATGATAAGGGGGTTGATGATAAAGGCAGCTTGAGGAATGTTTAAAAACAAGTAGTTGGAACTAAATGTATGTCAATGAAATGAATAAGAGGTTGAGATGTATACAAGTAATATGTGTAGAAGAAACCAAAAGGGGTTGCACATCATGATGAAGAGTTGAGAGATGCAAACAAGAAAGAATGCAATAAGCAACATGGAGATGGGAAATAAAGAAAAAGTAGAGGAAACAAGGGCTATGCTAGAGAAGGTGTAAAAGAGGATATGCAAGCAGAGAAAAAAATTGATCAGATTAATTAAAATTGTAGAGAAGAATTGGAAGGAGAAAGCAGTATAGAGCTGGGTGTATAAACGTAGGGGTTCTAGGAAAATTCACCGTCAACAATTTACTGTGGGAAAATTCACTGTCATGACAAATTCATCTCAGGAAAAATTCACTACCAACAATTCACCACTGGGAAAAATTCATGGAGGTGAATTTGTCATGGCGGTGAATTTTCCAGTAGTGAATTGTTGGCCGTGAATTTTCCGAGGGTGAATTGCTGGCGGTGAATTTTCCTGATGCCAAACATAGGATGCCTCATGGGAAAAAAAATAAACCAAATTTATTTCATAGCAATTTTATTCATGTGAAGCTTGGTTTACAATAATAAAAATTGAAGGAAAACTAAATTTTACTATGTGATTACAAATGTTGGAATGAGATTTGTATAATTAAATTAGAATTGGCTGCAATTTCATTAGTATGATAAGATTCGTGAAAGTTGAACTGCATTAAGGTTAAATTAAAAACCTTTGGATAGAAACCTTTAGGCTTAAATCAAACCCATGATGAAGACTCCTTTGCACCTATCAAAATGTTAGACAAAAAAATCACAATTTTGCTTTTTTTTTGGGAGAAAAATGAAATTCTATTTTATAAGTATGTAACACTTTGTAATATTTGATTAATAAAATTTCTAATATTATGTCTTCTTTAATATTATATATTAATTATATAATGAATGTAGGCTCATTACAAAAACTAATGACCTATATTCAGTTCACTAAGAAAAATAACAAATATTTTTAGAGAAATATCAAAAAATGCTTTGCATGTTCTTATTTCAATGATTTAAAAAAAAAAAGTGCTAAGAGAAATGTGTTCCATAATAATATAGTTCTAATTTTTTTGTTAGTTTTGATTCAAAAATTAATAATAAATAAAATATTTAATAAGAACATATAAAAATATTCGTGTACTAGACATTAGAGTTAACGATATAATTTTCTTAAACTTTTTTTAAAAAAAATTTGTAGTGAAAGTTATGTGTTATGGAATAATGCCACTAGATAAAATTTAAAAGAAAGTTGATTGATTTTTTTAAAAAATGATAGAAATAATTCATTTAATTTTTTTTAAAAAAAAAAAAACTATAGCTTGAATCTACACAAAATGTCACAAATCATTAGTTTATATTATCCTTAAATTTTTGAACATTTGTTCCCTATAATTAATACAAAATGAAAATGCTAATTTTGAGTGTTCCACTTAGGCCAAAAAGCGGGGCACACTACTATTTTGTAACCCATTATTCAACATTAATCAATGATTACAAAACATTCTTAGAGTCTAGTGTCCTATCCAGAAAAATAGGAGATCACCACTCTTCAATATTAGAGAAAAACTAGTAGCATAACCCTATAATAGACAATGCATATTCCCTCCACTTCAAGCCCTCAATATATAAACTTAAGGAGGCCCATAAAACCACCAAATGAAAATATCATGGGCTCAAACAAGCTTCTAAAATATCATTGTAAGAATTTTCATGACCCACCCCAAGAGAGTGGCCTCCAAAATTAGAATGTAACTCTTCACAAACATCTTTAACTTCCCCCATTAAGTTAGAAAATGTAACTCCAAAGCACTCCTTCATAAGACAATAATTATATCTTACACCCATTTATTTAATAGAATATGCTTTTACAAGTCCACTATTAACCATTGATCAATGCCCCATTACAATACTATTTTGAATTCATTGGATAATTAAAAAATAATTACATGTCACTATCCTCACATGGGTGTCACAATTTTCCAACTCCATAATTTTTGAAGATACATAACTTATTTACTCACTTACAAACAATTAAGTTATAATATACTTTAGGATATACAAGGTGAAAAACATACCTAATCCTAATTAGTAACAACTCGATTCACATTTTCTTTCATATCATTACCCTTCAATAAAAAACTTAAATGATGCTAACACTGTAACCTCAAGTTTCTTCATATGCATGCACATGTCTCTAAAAGATGGAAACCTACTTAGGCACACATTACTCTTTATCATAGGAAGTAATCCCTCAACTCCTTTTGTAACTCATCATGTTATCAAATTGGTCTTTTAATTTTTTGCACAAAGATTGAAATTCAATAACATATTCATTGATAGCCTCATTGCTCTTTTGTGTGCATTTAGTAAGGTCATTAATAGTAATTTGCAAACATGAAAGTGTTGTAATAATATAATAGAAGAATCATGAAAACACTTAATTAAACTTAAAGGTAGTGAATAAAATTGAATGGAAACAACTTAGCTAAGAGCACATCATTAAAAAAATCAATACATGCTACTATGAATGACTAGAAATGAATGTTTGAGTTTAATTTTTTATCACATCTCAAATCAAGGGTCCACAAATCCTACGGGAAATAAACATGCAACAATATAAAATGTGTGATGTGGAGAATTGCATGCAATAGTAGTATTCTTGTTATCCTTAAAGTTATTTCTTTAGATTTGCTATTTCTTGCACACATGTATCCAAGGTGGTAGTGGAAACAACTGTAGTATTAGTATTGTGGGAAATGGTGATATGGGTGAAGAGGGTTTGGGATGTAAGAGGCATGGAAATAAAGGCAAATGAATTGGACATGGTGTGAGAATTATGGGCCATAGTTTGGGATGGGGAGATAGTGTGGGTGGCATGGGTAGAGGATGTAGAAGTAGTGACTATGAAAGTAATGGGAGTGGACATTGGTGGAATAATACAAGAAATGGAAGTATTAACAGGGTTGATAAAAAGTGAAGTGTAGCCTTTGGGAAGTCCATATTGGGGATTAAAGGAAAAATGGAGTGGGATAGGGACAATTGAGGTATTAATGGTGGTAATAGCTCTATGAAAGTGGTAGGGTTGGGGTTAGAAAATAATACATCATTAAAAGGAACCATTAAGGATCCAAAGATCTTGTAAAAATTTCATGCCATGAAGATGCCCCACTAATGTCTCATAAAAGAGATTTTCCAAATGATTGAAGGATTTCACTTGCTATAATACATCTATCATTACTTGTCCTGTAAGATGGATATGTTGTTGAGCCACATGTGCATCATGATCGAAATATTCTTGGTCACCTATTTTGATCTAAATACAAATATCATCAAAGATATCATTTCTATTAGATTGGGTAGCCATATTAGTATTTAAGTGAGCACTCCTTCCAAGCATAAAAAATATTATAACAAGAGTATAGTAGCTTGAGATAAAAAAATTAGAAATGAATCAAATTTACAAACAAGTGGACACAAAAAACCCAAATGCCATAGATGAGAATGTGTCTGAGCTCTCTGCTCGTGGGGTGATTTGTCGGTTTAGGGGTTTTTGGCCTAGCCTCCCTCAGCTGCATTCCTGGATCTCCAATGAATGGGAACCCCTAATTTCTAGTAAAGTTCATATTTTCCCCATGGCTAAGGGGTTTTTTGTAGCTAAGTTTGACAATGCTCAGGATAGAAATATAGTTTTATGTGACAATTTTTTTAGTTGGGAGGACAAACATTTGTTGATGATTAAGCCTTGGCATTCAAATTTCAATCTTGCTTCTGAAACCTTCAACAAGATCCCTATTTAGGTGCGGTTGCCTAATCTTCCCCTCCACCTTTGGAATGACCCTCTTCTGGAGGAAGTGGGTGAGGCCCTTGGTGATTTTTTGTTGGTAGACGATGAATCATCTGATATTTTTCATTCCACCTTTGCCCGCATGCTGGTTGAAATAGATGTTACAAAAGGGCCGCTTGTTGAGGTTTTACTGAAGTCCTCTAAGGGGTCTTGGGTCCAAGCTTTGGATTATGAAGGGATTCCCTTCTGGTGTAGAAGATGTTTTAAAATAGGTCATGCTGCTGCACAATGTGGATTCAAGAAAAAAACTATGAAGGCTACATGGTGGAATGGGGCTTCTCAACAACATTACATGGTTGAGAAGAAATCTGATCAACACAAGAGTTTCTTTGAGGTTGTTGCTTCGGATTCTTAGGGTCTTGGGGCATCCCATCCTGATGTCTCAATTGGTGGGATTGTTGTGGCTTCCCCTCTTGTGCGTGAGACTGGATCTTTGGCAACCAGTGCTATGGCGTCCAAGTCTAGTGATACCTTTGTTATGTCTATGTCTGCACGAATGAATAGTGATGAAATCACTAAGACAAAGGCTGTAGGCATTCATCTTCAGGAAACTTGTGTGTTGGCCTGGCATGATAAGGCAACGCGTGTGGAAGAAGGCTGGACTACTGCTATGGGCAAGAAAAAATCCTCTAGGCCTTCTTTTGACATGACTCTCCGTTCCCACAAGAGTAGTTCTAAATGTAAAATTTGACGGGTCTTGTTTGGGGTCTGGCTTTTGGCTAGTTGCAGGTTGACCTTTTTGTAGCCTTGTTTTTGATTGTAAAGGGTTTTGGGTCCCTTCAAAACCTATTTTTTCCTATATCAAAAACAAACCCAAATGCCAATATATAGGTGGGTAGATTGGACAATAGATGGGAAGTATAAATAAGCACCAAACCCTAAAAGAAATATATATCATTGAAGCACAAATATGGAAAAAGATGATCATATTTAAATAAGATTTGAAAATAAAAAAATGTAGGTTTGGAAAATGGGCTAATAATGACAATAAACCTTGGGAGGAAAAATAGGTATTGTAGGATTGGACCATTTCATTGAAAATGTAAAATGAAAAAAAACTTTCCTTAGCATTATTCTATGCTAATTAAGTAAATGCATTTTGTACCTACACTTTCCTTAGAATTATCCTATACTAATTAAGTAAATGCATTTAATTAAGTACAAACCAACCTAGATTAATTAATGAAAAATTAGGATTGACAAATCTAATAATTACTATAATTAGTAAAATGCAAAGATGAGTGGTAATTAACACAATGATTGAAGAATGATTTCCTTTGGAGAAAATTCTAGAATATTTTGTGCTTTCTCAATGAAAGTTTGACATCTCTATCAAATTAATGCCTTAGACTATGCACTAATCCCGTGTTTTATCTATGGTCAAGTCCAATCACTTTGCATTAAGTTCTTGATCATGAATTCATCCTTTGGGGACTTGACCTTGCACAATTGTATAATTTGCTCCTTTAATCACTTGGGAGTTATTTGTTTGCTTCACTTCTATTAATTTGATGACTAGCGATATTTAGAAAAACCTTGAAAGGGATACTAGTTCATTACAAGGAGACAAATTCTCCTAGGTCAAACCTCACTAATGTATAATTTTTTTTAAGATAGTAGGCAAGGGCCCAAAAGGAATGGATGCACATTCATTACTCCTTTTAGTAAACCAAATTGAAATGTCACTATTGATTTTGCCCCAAAAGGAATGGATGCATATTCGTTACTCCTTTTAGTAAACCAAATTTAAATGTGTCACTATTGATTTTTACCTTGACACTCTAGAATGCTTTATAGAATGAATGCAATGAATGTCTTTAAATACTAGCACATAGAATCAAATTGCACCAGATTTATACTTAGTTGGCTTAGGACAAGAAAATAAATGGGACTAGTTAACCAAATTTAAAATTTGAATTTTAAAAATGAAAGGGCCAAGTCAATGACTATAGGTTCTACACTCTAACCACATAAATGACCTTGGGTAGATGAATGATCAAATCAATGTGAATAATGACTAAGTGGAAGTAGGTGTATAGATAGATGTAATAAATTCTCAAATTAAGTGGATGTGTGGGAGAATGTGCATGCAAGGATGAAGGTGGGGGATAAATACCAACTAAATACATGGGAGTAAGTGTGTATAGAAATGGCTAAAGGTAGGAGGAATGAGTCGAACGTTGCACAAAAATGCATCATTTGTTGATTTGAAGGTATCAGGGAAGGGCTCCAAAATGAATGCATGTAGATTTATTATTCAAATCAATGACCATAGAGTCTAACCACATATATGACATTGGGTGGATGAACAATCAAATTAATGTGAACAAATAAGAAAAGGTAGGTGTACAAGTAGATGTAAGAAATGCTTAAAATAAATGGATGTATGAAAACATATACTTTACACAAATGAAAATAAAAATTAAATGTATTAGAATAAATGTATATAGAAATAACATGAAAAATTAATTCAACTTCAAAAAATACTAGAATATTTATTAAAATATGCATATATGAAAATATGATTTCAAAATAAATACCAAAATAAAACAAGTGCCATGTAGTGGCTAGTACTTGCTTTGTAGTATTGTAATTAGAGTTTGTAGAGTAAAAATAAAATATATGTAAATTTAATGAAGGTGAATAAAACTAAATGTATTTTTTTAATTAATTATTGTATTTTAGACTTTTGTTTTTTTGATTTGTTTGTATTTATTAAACATGAATGCATAATACATTTGAATATTTATATATAATTTATATTATTATATAATATATTATAGTATAATAATTTATCACTTTTATCATAATTATTTTCTTTTTAATAATCACTGAAAGTATCATAGTTGTCATTATGTTTGGTTGATCTCATATTGGTAAATTAAATAAAAGGTAAAAGGAAATTTTGTAATGTGATTAGAAAGATAACAATAACAAAATATCCATTATATAGGATATAATTATGAATGCTATCTTCACAAAAATCTATCTCAAATTTTTATAACATTTATTTTTAAAAATATAAAAATATCTTGTATATTTTAAATAGCTTTTTTCACAAATAATTATGGTAGTAATATAATTTTAATGTAATGTAGTATAAATACAAATATAATAAAATATTACATTAAAAAACTTATAGTAATATAATATCATAATAAAAATATTATATAATTTAAATATTTTATATAATATTATATAATCTAAATTTCATAATAAAAATATAATATTAATAAAAATCAATTATATTATATATTAAAATCTTGAATATTATAAATATCAAAATAAATCAAATGATTGTAAAAAATGATAACTATATAAATATAAAATTTATGCAACTGTATTAATATGGACAGGATCAAATATATCCAAAATATCTAATATTAATGTTTGAATTCTTTATCTTAAGGGGAGTTTAGTCCATCGGAATAACAATAAAAATTTAGACAAAAATAATATGATTTTGTAAAGTCCGTGTTTCGTGAGGGCTAGTGTAATAATAATTATTAATTAATAACAAGAAGTTTTTTTTTTTGTATTGAACAAAGCAAAATAAATTACAAGAAAAAGCTACCCGTAGCAGAAAAACATCAGCCTATACAAAAATTGTACATCAATAAACTAGGAACAACACAACACAACGTTACAAAGGCTGTACAAAAAATCAGTCATTACAAACAAGGGACATATTACAAGGGATGAAAAGCATTTTACAACGATCAACTTCATTGTCCATCTGAAACTTCACAATTTGTTCTTTGATTTGTTGTAACTATTGTTTGGCCCTCTTATTCTTCTTACATATAACACAGATTTGCGAAAAAAGAACAACCACTTGGAGACATGTTAGAGTAAAGCCATAGATTACCAACCACTTGATAATAGCTACTAGAAAATATTGCAGTACATCTATTTTTCCATATATTTTTCAAAACAACATGCCAGATAGAATCAACAATAACATCCTTTTGCATACCAAAACCAAAAACAACTTCTTTCCAAGTCAAATCATGATTAAAAATAGCTGAGAAATTTCAAAAAATATTAAACCATAGCCTTTTAACATATATACAATCCCAAAAAATGTGTTTCAAGTTTTCCACACTGTTACAAAAAGGATGGCTTGCTGGTTGGACCATAATACACTTCAACCTATGCCCCACAGGTAGCTTGCAGTGCAGTATCTTCCAGACCAACATCTGTGAGTCAAAATCTACTTTGGAATGCCATATTTGAGCACTTAACTTAATCCAAAATGTAGAGCTAAATCTCCATTTCCACTTTGGATTCAAACGATTAGCAATATTCCAGCTAGGAATCATCTTCAGATATATATTTTTTGAAGGAAAATGATTGAAATGGATGTATGATAACAATTTCCAATCTCTAAAAAAATAGTAGTCCCTTGAAGTACATAATTTCATAGTGAGATCCACTGGCACAAGGGATTTAGTAAAAATGATGAACTATTCATAACAAGAATTCAACCTATATTGCTCCTTAATTTTGTTCCAAGGAGCCCAGTCAAGTAGATTGAAGTCCCAAAGATCTTTGAATTGTATAACTCTCTTTTTAAATAAATAATAGGCTTTCCTTGGGAAACAAACAACCAGTGGCAAATCATGATAATAAATTATTTTATTCCACCAAATTGACATTGAAACAAAACTAAATCCAGTTTGCAAGGAAGATCCATTCCAATCTAAGAATTGGCTAACCTTTTGCCAAGCTTTCCAAATAGAATGGAGGGGAAAAGAAGCTCTGAATTAAAAAAAAAAGAGGCAAAAGCATTTTATCCAGCCAACAAACATCTTGCCATTTCCTCCTAATAGAAGCTTCTATAATTCGTTGACGAACCAATATCTTCCATGGTTCATCTCCACTAGCAGCCCTAATAATCCATTTTGTAACAAGGCAAGACCCTTGGGTTTGAGGATCGATAAGCCCTAGGCCTCCTTTGTGCTTTGGTTGAATACAATGAGACCATGAAGAAGCAATAAAACCACCATTACCATCCCATCTGGACCACAAAAATCTACAGATTATTCTATTGAGCTCTTCATAACCTCGTTTGGATGGCATCCAACAAGAAGAGTAGTAAACATGGGAAGCAATGAGAATCTTATTAGCCACTTGAATCTTACTCGCCAAAGACATAAATTTATTGCCAATATTGAACAACTTGCACTTAATTTTGTTTAAGAACCAAGCCCACATCTCAGAAAGAGAAACTCCTAAACCAAATGGAATACCCAAATACCTAGTTATCTCACCATGTTTAATTTGCCTCCATTCATGTGGTATCCATTGAGGCCTAGCAAAGGGCCAAGTCATTAAAAACTCAGTTTTATTATGAGCTATAAGAGAGCCGAATACCTCATAGTACAATTTAACAATTTCCAAAATGTTGAGCACCTCTTCCTCAAAATTATGTAGGAATAACATACTGTCATTAGCAAAGTGGGAGTTAATAACCACTTTGTTTTGAAGAATAGAAATCCCTTTGATAAGTTTCATTTGATGAGCTTTATGTATAAAATAACCCAAGGCATCTGCTGTAAGAACATATAAAAAGGGAGAAAGAGGACAGCCTTGTCTTATGGAACACTGCAAATCAAAGAAAGCTGACATCTTCTTGTTGACAATCAAATGAGCATTAGCATCTTGGAACAACATTTGAACATGCTTTTGAATTTTAGGACCAAAACCCAGCCATTGAAGCATTTTAATAACAAGAAGTTGGTGTGACCAACAAAGGCCAACTACTTCACCTCGTCCTTTGCACTATTTTTTTCACCTGCTGTCTTGGCGATAAACAGTAACGGTGAATTTTGTAACTCTGTAAAATGTCTCCACTTGCTGGCAGTGGATTTATTAAGATTAATTAATCATTCGGGCTCCATAGGCAAATAGATTCACGAGTGAAATGATAGCTTAGAACAAAATTGAATTATAATGGCAACTTGGAAACTTTGTGTTTAAAGCGGAACATGTAGTTTCTATCATTTTAGCAAAAAAAATAGACAAAATAATAGTTCAAAATGTAAAATAATAGTTAACTTTCACCAAAAATAATTTTTATAATTTATAAATTTAAATATTTTGCAACTTCACTTTATAAAATTGAATTTTGTTTTTATTTTTAAAATTATTGTTTTTGATTGGTTGAAAGCTAACTTATTAATAACTAGTTAAAGTATTGCCTAAGAGCAAGTACTAATAAAATAATAATAACAATATACCTTAGACATAATCTCACCCTATCTGACCAATATACCTCCTTTATTATGTGGAAGGCGTGTCCCTATTTGAGTTCCAGGAACTCAATTTGTCTGCCAACGGCTGAAAAGCCTTGAGAGGCTCTGCAAGGGGGTGAAACGAATCTCAACCGTTCATAATTTTTTGCCAATTTTTCCACTGATTTTAGCTGTGTTTTATTGCTTTACTCGTCGCTATTGGTTTCTACTCCTCCAAACTCTTCCTCGCGTATTGACCTTTAGCTCCTCCAATTTGACAAGCTGCACCTTGAAAATAAGGTTTTGACGAAGATTTTAGAGTATGTTTATTAAAATTAAAATAATGGCCAAGATCTTAATAATGAGCAGAATATGAAACTGCCAAGATCTTAGGGTTTTAGAGTATGTTTATTAAAATTAAAGTTATGTTTATTATTTATGAGATTACAAAACAACAGGGAAATGAAATATCCCATTGTTTGAGGCGCTTTCCCCTTTCCTTCCACCGACTCACAAGTTTTAGAATACAAAACAAATGTGAACATGTATGATTTGGTCAACAACTATTATTTTTGTTTATTTTAAACTTTTGGTGGTAGGTATAAGAAAATTTGGGAGTAAAAGAATAATATTTCTTTTAGCTGGAAAATCTATAGTATTAATCATTTTTATGTCAATTAAAAAAATAAAAAAAAGTTTTAATTTATAGTGAAAGTAATATTTTATATATATATTTTTTTATTTTCAAAATATTTAATATCATTTAATATACTTTTGGAATTGTTTTTATTATAATTCTATTTGTTAAAAAATTAAGTGTTAAAAATTATAATGATTTATTTTAGTGAAAATATTATTAAATTTTTTAGCATTCTTATTTCATAAGCAATATTTTTATTATATTATTTTTTTTATATAAATTATTTTGGAGATAGGAGATGGTATGAATCAAGCATATTTTGTAACTATTTTTTAGTATTTTTTAGTATTCTAGATTATATCTAAATTGATATTCAACATTCCAAAGTTTGGAAGATGTGTGTTGTTGTTGAGAGAGTTCTTTAGTTTTCAATTATTTTGTGGATTCCAATTTGTTTTCTTCTTTAGATTTCAATTACTTTTTTGATATTGCAAAATATAAGAATGATAGTAAGTAATAATAATTTTGCAATTAGTTGAGATTATTATTCTTCATCCTCACTTAATGACTTAAAATGATTCTTTTTGTATTTTAATCAGAATCATTTGTAATATTAAGTTAGAACCATCAAGATCTAAAGAAAACTAAAAATAAAAAAGCAAAGTTAGAAGGGTCTCTATACTCTTAAGACATTGTTATCAAACAACAAGACTATTGCCTTTATCTTAGGAGATACAAGTAAATGTCTCTTAAAGGTCTAATTTTCTTGGTAATTTGTGGATTTTGTATTAAATTCTCTTTGTTCTTCTAAACAAATTTGTTGGAAAGTGTTGTATATTTTTCATTTTTAATAATTGGTGTGGGGCTAATAGCTAATTTGTGGAAAAAAGTTGAGGGTTATTTTACATTTTTATATTTTGTAAATCTTTTAAAATATTCATGTTTATGTTTTAAAATGTGAATAATATTTGATTTTGTTATGCATTTTTTTTATTATTGTCTAGGGCCACATTCTTCAATTATAATTGTAGAAAAATTAATGTTCTTAAAATATTTGAATTATTTTTAAAAATATTGCATTTTTTTTTAATTGTCTAGGGCCACACTCTTCAATTGCAATAGTAGAAAAAATAAATGTTCTTTAAAGATTTAAATTATTTTTAAAGATATTAAGTAGATGGTGTATATTTAGCAGAAGGAATCTCTTTATTTGAGAGTGTCCAGCAAAAAAAGTCTGCCAAAAACACCATATTTTTCCCTAATTAACCTTCCATACCTCTTCGGCGTACCCATTGCAAACCAAAGGTGCGATTGCTAGTTTTATCTCTCTTACAAATCTGTAATGGTTTTAAAAGGTCAAAAGTATGGGGTGAGAGAGGCTCGAACTCTCGACCTCAGGATTCCTCAACTTTAGCTATGAGACCTACGCGCTAGCCAACTGCGCCACAACCCCACGTTGATGCTTATTTTCCCACTGTCATATATTATGTAATCGCTTTGCTGACAAATTCTTTAATAGCTTTTATATAAAGTCGGGGTTAGCGAGACATTTCTTCTTCATCCCCACGATAAGATTAGAGTTTGTTGGTTATACATAAATACTTAGTCTATTGAAAAAAAATCTTAACATCAAATAATATTTGTTGATGTAATATGCTTATAATAAAATTACTCAAGTGAGTATGGGAAGATTAGTAGATAAGTATAATTAGATATTAAAATTTAGGTTGAAATTTAAGGTTTTATGCTTTATGTATTGTAGTATATTCTAATGTGATATGTATTAAGACAAATTAAGATATATAGTAAGTATAAATTATTTTTTAAAGATTATATATATACATATCAATATATATAAGATTATATAATAATATACTTTAATGATTTATATAATGTTATAATTTATTTCTTATTTGTTATTCTAATATTATCAATTTTTAAATTTTCCTTTTCATATCATTCATATATCACTTATATATGTATTATATTTTTGCATATATCTCATATATTTTCTACAATTCTTTATTCTCATTCATATAATTCATGTTTTTATCTCCCACTTTTCCTTTCCTTATATATTATTTTTATGATGCCCCTTCTTTATATTTTTTCTAATAACTTCTTGTTGGTGTGAATAAGGTGTTTTACCTAACTAGTTCACCTAGTAGGTCCTATTCACATGTTAAGTTTACTTAGGTTGTAGGAATCTTTGTAGAAGTCATAGTTGGCATTACATCTTATCTTATCTTATCTTATCTTATCTCTTTTATTTCTTGTGTCTTAGGTCATTTAATGTTTGTTGTCTTATGACATATGATTAAGACACTTGGCATGATCTTATTTAATCCTATGTCTTATCTTGGCTATATAACCAAGGGGTTCTCATGTGTAAATCAACAATCATAATACAATTGTAATCTATCATTTGTAATTTGCATCCTTTGATATAATAGAATTATTCTCTCATAGCCAATCTCTCTTGTACTTTCATAGAAGTTCCTAGATCTTGGGTGGTTAAAATATTCAACTAAATCTTGCATGGTATAGAGCATTCTATACCAACTCTTACACTTCTAACCACTCATAATAACTCTCTTCCCACAATTTTACCTATTTATGATATTTATCCCATTTATAATTTATTTAGGTATATTATGGTGTATTTAAGATTATTTAAGTGCTATAAATGATATATAGGTCTACAAATGAACCTAATGATGTATGTAATGTACCACTCACCAGTGCATTTAAATGAAATTATAATCATACTTTCTTACATTAAGTTTTAAGTCAAATCCTAAAATACATTGTGTTGGGCACCAAAATTTCTACTATAATTAGTTTCACTTATCCATTCACATAACTCCAATTACTAAGGGTAGTAATTAGAGTTATTAATTGGAGTTATGTGAATGGATAAGTGAAACTAGTAGAAATTTTGGTGCCTACAATGAATTTTAGGATATGACTTACAACTCTATAATTTCATTTAAATGCATGATTTTATGAATATATTTAGGTGGTGCATTTAAATCAAATTATAGTCATACTTTTTCGTTGTAAGTCATATCATATCCTAAAATACATTGTGCTAGGCACCAAAATTTCTACTTTCACTTATCCATTCACATAACTCCAATTACTACCCTTCTAAGATTATTTAAATAAATTGTTATTTAATAATCTTCTGTATTTGATTGATCATTTATTGTATTGTGGTATTAAACATTCACTTAGTGTGAGGCATCCAAAAAAGCCATAGGGGATAAGAACCTATATATGCTCCATGTGCAATCATTTTAAGAGAAGATAATAGTGAATCTTGATACTAATAGATATATAATTGTTAATTTTTTTGGCCAATGTTTGTATTAATTAATATTAGTATTAGGTTATTGATGATAGCACATAGGTCACAATAGAGGGTAAATAACTTATGATTTGGGTGAAAAACTCAATATAGTTCAAGTGAGACAAATATATGTCAATAGATGTGTCAGGTATTAACCATTTATCCTTTGGTGTGACCTACACACTATAATTTAAAGTACTAATACCAATTCATACAAAGATTGATCAAAAGTATTCAAAATTTCTATTAATTTCAATATCAATCATTAATTATCCTCTTATAATTATTAAACACATATATAGGTTCATTTCCTCAAGCATTTGAGCCATCCATCCAATGTCTTACCAGTTAGTGCTGCTTTCCTTATTTATGAATAGGAATGACCCCACTTTATGCCCTCTGCCCCATACTCCATTCTTGCAAAGGAAAAAGCTTCACATTAATACTAGGGAGATTGAATTTAAATTCAATTTATAGTAACATCAAAAATCTCTTTAATTCTTACCCAAAGACATATGTATGCTTCTATTTGTGTCATAGGACTCCTTATGGTGCTTCTAAAGTAGCATAATTTACCACAATGTTGGTGTTCTCTTCTTAACAATCATTGAAAATTTGACCAACCCTAGATTGACTTGAATAAGTTTGATGAAACAATGATGATGTCAACTAGGGTGATCCCACAATAGTGGTTTACAATTTTTGGCCAAACTGGACACTGATTTTTTTTTTAACTAAATCTTCACATTCGGGCACCTATAGTGGTTAAACCGTGAGGAATTTGAAGATGATGCAAACTAGAGTCTTGTCACATTTTGTCTGTAGATTCTAAAAATATATTTTTAAAATTTTTTGGAATCAGATTGCACTTCTTTTTCCATCTCCCATGAAAATTGGTTTTTTTTTCAAAAAACAACATTTTTAAAAAGTGACGCACACCGTATAACACAACTTTTTTTCCTTGAAAGATAAATTCTAATTCTTTCAAATTTAGATTTGTAACTTCGATATCTAGTGCTTCCACTTGGTTAGATAGTTTTTATTAAATATTTTTTCTTTAATCAAGTTTCAAAGTCAAATCAATTACAATTCAGGACATAACACGACCCTATAACGCATAAAACTTTTACTGTATGTATCGAAATTCTATTTTTTTTTGTTGGATCAAGGAATCCAATATAAGTGCACTCATATTTTTTTAATTTTTTTTTTGATAATCTTCTATTTTTCCACATGTGCGAGACAAAGAGTTTTGTTTTCGCTGAAAAACCTATATTTAATAAAACTTAAAACAAATAGATAATATAATCAAAATATATTAAAATTATATTCGTTGGATAACTCGTTTTGAGGGAAACCTGATACCAGTTGGGTTTCTGAGATCTCCTCCATTTTCATTCTCAAATCAAGCTTCGAAGTGCAAAATTCTAAGCAATTTTGGTCCCTGAGAGGATGTAGGTAGTAGTGGAGTTGATCAGACAAAAAAAATGTTCGATCCGAATCACAGGTTCGTGTTTAACATACAATAAAAATATAGATTTAGATGGGGAGTTGATTCGAGACATTCTAAACATATTCAATTGAACCCCTCTATTAAGAAATTAATTTTTAATATTAATATAAATATAAATTATATTCTTTTAAATTATGACTTGAGAGAGATATAGAGGTAGGGTGAGAGAGGAGATACATGAGAGATGAGAGAGAGATAAGGGTAGGGTATAGGGTTAAGGGTAGAGGGGAGAGAGAGAGTGGGTAGGAGGGAGAGACTTGAGAGAGAGGGAGGGGGAGTGGGAGAGAGATAAAGGGTAGGGTTTAAGTGTTTAGGGTAGAGGGGCTCTGAGCCAGAGAGTGGGTAGGAGGAGAGACTTTGAAGAGAGAGAGGGGGTGGGAGAGGATGGGGTAGGAGTAGAAGGTTTAGGGTTTGAGGAGGTTAAGGAGTAGAGAGGGTAGGAGAGACTTGAGGAGAGAGAGGGAGTGGGGAGATAGATAAAGGGTAGGGGATGCACAAGGGTTTAGGGTTCTGGGTTAAGGTGGGGGAGAGGTAGGAAGGGGTCAGGAGAGAGAGGGTGGGAGAGAGATAAATGGGCAAGGGTTTAAGGGTCTAGGGTGGGGAGAGGAGAAGGGGTGGGAGGGAGAGACTTGAGAGAGAGAGGGGAGTGGGAGAGAAATAAAGGTAGGAGGTGTACAAGGGTTGAGGGTAGAGGGAGAGAGGGAGAGGGGGTGGGAGGGAGGGCTTGAGAGAGAGGAGAGGGGTGGGAGAGATAAAGGGTGGGGTTTAAGGGTTTAGGGTAGAGGAGAGGGAGGGAGTGAGAGGGAGGGCAGGAGAGGTGGGGGTGGGATTGAGATGAGGTGGGTGGTGTTTAAGGTTAAAGGTTGGGGGAGAGGAGATGAGGCAGGAGGAGAGGGGGGTAGTGGGAGAGAGATAAAGGGTAGGGGGTGTACAAGGGTTTAGGGTTTAAGGGTTAAGGGTAATGGGGAGAGAGGGAGAGGGGGTAGGAGGGAGAGACTTTAGAGAGAGAGGGGGAGAGTGGGAGAGAGATAAAGGGTAGGGGGTGTACAAGGGTTTAGGCT
>VDFB02325945.1:0-22136 GCA_007258455.2 Sequoia sempervirens | reverse complement strand
TAAAGGAGTAGGAGTTTAAGGGTTAAAATTAGAGGAGAGAGAGGAAGAGTGGGTAGGAGGGAGAGACTTTCAAGAGAGAGAGGGGGGAGTGGGATAAAGATAAAGGGTAGGGGGTACAAGGGTTTAGGGTTATAGGGTTAAGGGCTAAGGGTTAGGGTTTATTTTTTTATTTGCATTGATTTATGTTTTATATATGTGTACAATAATTTTATGATTAGATAATACTTAATTTTAAAATTTACATAGTTTCCCATGGAACAATTCAATGGAACAAATTATATAAGTTGTATATAAGTTGTATATAAGTGTATATAAGATTCGTGAAATTAAGAATTCCATGAAAAAAATATAAGTTGTATATAATTGTAACTTAGGAAAAATGATTTTAAAAAACTTCACTACGTTTCAAATAAGGATTGAAAGCATATATGCGGGTTTACATATAGCCAAAAAAAGTGAGAGATGATGCTATCAAAGATTCTTGAACTTAAGAATTTTCCATGGAACAAATATGTACATATAATTGTAATTTAGGAAAAATTATTTTAAAAAAATTCACTACGTTTCAAATAAGGATTGAAAGCATATATATGGGTTTACATGCAACCAAAAAAAGTGAGATGATGCTATCAAAGATTCTTGAACTTAAGAATTTTCCATGGAACAAATATGTACATATAATTGTAATTTACACAAAATGATTTATAACTATGTACAAGTTACTATAAGTTCTCATTTGAACATGTATAGGGTTACAAGTGAACTTGAAAACCATGGATATAATCTAAGTCAAAGATTTTGGTTCAGCCCGCTCTTCAATAACATGTAGAATTTTTTGATGATCATCACTATCTACTCTCCATTTTCTTTGGCCACGTGCATGTGGAACTGCATGAAGATGTAGAGTGGTAGCAATTATTAAGTGACTATATTGATATACCTTGTTATCAGGTTCATAGTCAACAAAATGAATCCCATGCTAAAGGACTTTGACTTGTTTTAGATATGTCCCTTGCACTACAACATAACCTGCATGGTAAACATGAACCTAAGGTAAGACATATGAACATGTGCAACATTTTTGTGCTCAAGGTTTGTACAATATATATTTAATGTTTATAATGTAATGTGCACATGTGAATACAATGTATATAAAATTTTAAATTCAAACTCACCTGTGGGAAATGACATTCCATCACTTGTTTTAGGTTGTGTTGGCTTATTCCTCTCTTCTTTGCAATGTAATAAATAATAGCTAACACCTTTGATGTTTCTAGGCTCTGCTATGACTGTAAAAACATCTCCTGTACACCAAATTTACACAATTTTTTTTTTTAAAAATTAGAAATATCTCTAAAGATTATTAACTAGATATATATAATATTTAAATTATTGAAAAATTACATGTGTACCTTTTCTAACCAATCTTGAAATATGGTCATAATCAATTGAAATCAAAGGAATGTCTTCAGATCTTTCTTCCTTGTTTTCATCATATGTTTCTGAAACAACTAGTGGCACCGTATCCCATTTACCAACATATCCAAGTTCTTGATTGTTGCATGCATAATCAGAGTTTCCCTCAATGCACTCAGTGCAAAAACAAGAGTAATCCCTTGTGTCTAATATCCATCCATGGCGACTATCTGAACTCCTAACACAATGCAAAGATCTTGTTTTTCTACCCTCTTGCATCCATGCATCGATTTTCTATCCACACCTAGATACATATGTACAACAAAAAACTTATGTGAACAAATATGTATATATATATTTTAAATTTAAATAAATTGAAATTTTTGATTTAATGTAATTTATACATACCCTATATCTCCCAAAACACTCTATGTGGAATGTGTCATTTTGTTCTTGAAGATGTGCCGACCACTTTTGATGCAAAGTGTTTCTTGCACCATTCAACAACATCATGTGCATTGTCTAGTTGATCTTCTGGATAAATCATTTGATGCTTTCTTAAAGCTCATTTGATGCAAGCTCCTGCTCCATCATGCTCACCCTTTCCATGCCCACTCTAAAAAAAACTCCAAACATGTGGTATTTTGTAGATTTTATGATATCTAAAAAGTGCATAGAATGGCCATGAAGATTTGAATTGTGTCACACATCCATCTGACCATACAAAATGATTTTCAAATTTTACACCCCTGCTTCTCAAATTCTCAAAAAATATTGTAAAGTAATGTTGACAAAAGTGTGTCATGTTCTTTATCATCACTAATATAAAAGTGATATCTTTCTTAATGGTCATTCTTCATCTGTATTCTCAACACCATCCACTTTGATTGTGCATGTCGATAACACACATGAACCATAATAGTGATCTGCTTTGAAAAGTACTACCGATTGAATCTCCTTTTGATGTACAAAGGAGTAATTTTCTGCAAAGTCAACTACTGATAGAACTATTCCATGTGGAAAGTATCTCTCAATGTTTGGAATTGTTGTGCTTGCCACTTAGCAAAAAATGAATGATGTATGTATGGTCGTATCAATTTTTGAAAATCTTCCATAAATTTTCCAATGGGAATCTCCTCTTCTACATAGTTCAACCTTGTGGATTCTTTCCCAAAATTTGTTTGCAACTTTACATACTTGTACCTGTTAGAAATATGTGAATAACTAATAAACCACACTTGATCAATGAAACATTACATCAAAGAGAATTCAAATAACAATCTATGTGAAATTGAAACAAATAAACTCTCTAAAAATAGTGCTTACCTCTTGCAATTTACTCTTTGTTAGGTCAGTATCCTCAATTCTTGAAGGAAATTTAGCCAAATTTCCACATGTCTCAAAATTCCTTTTTGTAGTTTATTTGAGGTCCATTTTCATGATCACATAATATAGACTTTATGAACAAACTTTCCTATTTAGGAGGTGCATTTTGAAACCCACATCTTTCTTCTCTCATCTTTCGAAACACCTGATAGTAGAGATCAAATTCAATATGATAACGACAACAACAAGTTTCAAAAAACTTGTTTATCTTCACATAATATGGCTTTAACCTTTGAAACATTGTTTTCCCAATCTTTATATGAGGATATGCATTACAAAAGTTCATATACATCTCAAATTGTGTTATTTCTAGCCAATGTTTGATATGATTTTCATAAATACTAGGTCCAATCTTGTGTCTCATAACATCTCTAGTATTTGATGATGGACGAGTTTGATCATGCCAAAAACCTGAGATCAAGTTCCTAACAACATCTTCAATCCTGTCAGAACGGGGAGCTGCATAATTTCCCAATTTCCTTCTAAAATCTCATGCAAAAACTTTCTCTTTTTCTCATATTTTATCAATGTGGTTCTACTATAACCAATTTCAATTGAAAGTGCATACATTTTTCTTTTTCTTGCTATATCTTGATGTACAATAGATGTCAACATCACCCTTCTTGTAGTGGCCTTATCCACTGATCGAGATCCTTTCCCAATGGAATCTAAATCCTTTTTAACATTTTGAACAATATCCTTTTGTAATCCCATGTGTTTCTTCTTATTTGATGCCGAATGTACACCCAACAATTGTAATGACTCTTTGAGCTCATCACGAAGAAGTAAACATGACAACAATTGGGTTTTTTCAAGTGTATCAAGATGATTGAAATGATGATTGATCATTCCATTTATAGATTTAGTCATTGACCTCTTTCTCTTATTATTGGCGTCTTTCAAAAAGATGCAGATTTTCCACCAACATGTTGAAAGCCATTAACCGAGCTTTCTTTTGTTTCCACTCATTTACCTTTGTGTTGGCGATCATGCTCAAATGAAGGTTTTGATTTGTTAATATCAGGGACATAATGATAAAAAAAATTATTTTTGGATGAAGATGGAAGTTGCAAATCATGAATGAAAACATGACTTCTCAAGAAAGAAATGGCATGATATTTTCTTTTTAAATCATTAATCTCCTCCATGGAAATGGAAAATCTGTATCTGTTTAGAACTTGGTAGAGATTTGAAGAAGTGGCATGCATTGTGGATAATAACATGCCTTGGAATATGTGAACATAGGTCTCTTCTTATGAAACAAAACCTTCTTTGAATAATTAACATTAGAAATTAATATAGTTTGGCGAGCATATTGTAGAATCACACTAGAAACCAACAATGGACAAGTGAGAGTCTCAACTAAGAATTCCACCTTATAGATAACATTCATACTAGAAGCCAACAACTAAAGACCAAATTTCATAAATAAAGTTTATGTGTTATATATCATGCCTTTGAGGGGTCCACAAGTACCATGAGCCTTTTGAAATCCTTCTCCATCTAAATGCATCCATTCCAAGACCATTGGGAGGTGGGTATACAATATGAGTTGATTATTAATTTCTAATGTTAATTATTGAAAGAAGATATATAAATTATTCGAGCATCTTAATTCGCATACAGAGTTACTTCTTAGGGACTTCAATTTCTCAATGTATGAGTTCCATATATTTGTAAATTTTTCTTAATATAAAAACATATTTTATTTCATTAAAATTAACCTATCTATTCCATGCTACAAAGGATGCTCTTATTTTAAATTATAAGTATATAATTCAAAATTAATTAATAATTTTCAAGATAGAGTACACACAATTTCTTTAGTTAAAATAAAATAATATTCTTATTTCCATGTGAGAGTTATGTAGAATGGTAGTTTGATGTCTCAAAATATTTCTTTCATATATACTAAATTTTTATCATTACATTATGAGTGAATCATCTCAATTATATATCCAAGCACATCAAAAATTTATAGAGTGGAAAGAAAAATAATCACACATTTATCATAATTTTGTAAGGTGTTCGAAAAGACTAAAAGTTTCCTAGAAAGACCTAATTAAGGAATAAAAAAAATGGAAAGTGTCTACCTCATTGTATGTTGACCTTTCCCATATAAAAATATCATGGAAATGCTAAATGAGTTGATATAAGAATTTTTAAGAATGAAGGCACAAAATTCATAACACTAATCCTAAAAGCAACAAGAAAGGCAATGAATAAAATCTTCCTAGTTATTTTGAAAGAAACTTTAAAAGGTTCTAAATCCCCTTCACACCCCTTTCTAAATGAAGATAAAATAAATAAGTTACCAAATATTTCTTAGAGTTTAAGGTGGTGATTTTAATGTGATTTGAGAATAAATAAGATAAATTAGATGAAATCAAGTTTTGTTGTAAAGGTGATGAGTTTTGGGGGAATAAGATGAAAATAATTTTGAACCTAGTTAACTCATTAAATGGCAATAAGATAGATTTTAAAGGGGCTTTATTTAGAATATGTAGTAGTTAGATATGTACTAATACATTATATTCTCTATTAGATAGTTATTTCTTCCATAAACATTTCTTACAATCTTATAATTTATTAATAATAGTGATGTGTGCATCCCTAGACACTCTTTGATAACCACACTATTAATGTTTCTATTTTTACTAGAGGATACTCTAATTGAAAAGCATGTAAAGAGGAAGGGTTAGTTAACCTTGATATTAATGCAATGAAAGGTGGGATTATCTTGATGGTATCAAAGTTATCTTAAAGATATATTAAAGGTTTTTCTTCTATGCCTGAACACATTTAGTGAAATATAATGAATATGTGTTATCCTAGAAAAATATGTATAACATTAAGGATAAAATTTAGACTTCAAGTTGAAAGAAAATGTCAAATATTTAGAATAAAAATGGTGGGGATGGAATACGAGCTTCAAGAATCTCCTTGTAATAATTAATTACAATAATAAATGATTAAAACTAAACATGAATGGATATGTCACCAATAATTTTTAGATAAAAGGACTAAAATTAGAGCCAAGATATCTTAGTTCAAGTATCAGGATAAAGGTATCAAATTCTTATTCAATGTAAACATAGCCGAGTTTGATAGATAAAAATTTGGCCCCATTAATACTAGGGGAGCATTGTCTAATGAGATTAAGTTGACACTATTCAATTTTTAGAAGTTAGACCCTAACATTTATATGAGGCTTGTAAAATAGAACCTTATTAGGAAGAGTAGGAGAGGAGAAATGAACCCATAATAATTATACTTATACAAATAAAAATAATAATAATGTTTAACCATTTCAAAATGTTAAATTTGTTTCACTATGGTGATCAATAGCTAATTTGTACAAGGAGGCCACAATTTATAGGGAAATGAAGACTAAATAAGAGGATAATTTATTAACATTGTAGCTTGGTTGTAGTTGTTTCTTTAGCATTAACTATTTTCTCTTTTTTCTTTTGTTGAATATTTTATTTGATCTCTTAAAACTTATCAATGGTACTTGATCTTCATAATGATTATTTTCTTCTTTTTCAATTGTTATCATCTTAGAAGGAATACCATTTGAATTTAGAGCAGGGAGAAATGTATTTTTCTTTTAAAGTATTTAAAATATTTTATTTATTTGATGGTTCCTTCTTAACCTCTTCCACTCCTTGGAAAAAATTATCCAACCACTTGAATCTCCTTATATTAATCAATTTACTTCTATGATTTATGTATGTGTTTTTAGTGATTTACTCTTTATCCTTTCAATTTATTCATGATATACTTTAATATAGTTATAACAAGTATATAATAGTTTTTCATAATTGGATATGCCTTAAGAAACTATTTAAACGTGAAATTATTTGATGAGGGAAGATATAAATTAAGGTTATTCTTTCTTAGTTACCTCATGCTCATCCATCTTTTTTGTCCATAAATATCTCAAATCAAATTGGATTTTGCAAAGAGGATAGCTATATTTTAAATATTCACTCTTAGTCAAAGTCATTTATTTCTTTGTACAAATTTAAAATTGATTTATGTAATTTAATTTTTAATAGTTTTAACATGGATATATGAAGAATAGTTTTAAATATATATAGGAAAGTGGACATATTTTTATATTTTCCTAATACTAGAAAATTTAATAATACCTTCATTCCTTTTAATCCTAATAGAACTATTTTATTATACATTTCATTCAAACAATCTAGTTTCTTTCCTCTAAATTTATTCTTCGATTCATACATTTATTTCACCAACCATTTTTGGAGTAATGTCATAAGAATCAAAGGCAAAATATGAAGAATTTTATCCAAGTTTCCATTGTATGCACCCTAAACTTTATATCATGAACTGTTTGATATAATTTCTCAAATAAATTTGTTAATGAACTGTTTGATATAATGCCTCAAATAAATTTTCAATAGTGTTTTTGATGGAGTATGATAGAAATAGTGTTTTTGATATAATGCCTCAAATAAATTTCCAATAGTGTTTTTGATATAATGCCTCAAATAAATTTGTTAATGAGCTATTTGATATATATGCATACAATGGAAACACTATTTCTATCATACTCCATCAAAAATTACCATGAATTGTTTGATATAATGCCTCAAATAAATTTGTTAATGAATTGTTTGATATAGGGTGCATACAATGGAAACACTATTTCTATCATACTCCATAAAAAATTACCATGAATTGTTTGATATAATGCCTCAAATAAATTGGAGGTGCCCTGGTAGAAACATATGCAAAATGTGGAAGCATAGACAAGGCATGCTAATTTTTTGACAGAGTAGAAATGTATCATAGAAATAGTGTATGTTGAAAAGGCTTTAGAAACTTTCAAACAAATGCAGTTTCAATTCAACAAATTTGAAATATTTTGCATTTAGGGTTTAGAAATTTAACAAACAAACGCATTTTGAAGTCTATGAAATTCGAATTTGACAAACCTGGAAGATGGGTTGATGAACTGTGGAGAGATGAAGTGAGTTTTCTGTTTGCCGGAGAGATGAAGTTGAGTTTGTTCATTGTTTGCTCTTCACATTCGCTGTTCACCGTTCATTGCAAGCACAGAGCACAGGGAAAGCAGAAAAAAGCGAAAAATGACAGTGACAAGTTCATTTTTTTTTGTCTTATTTGAGGGGGTTCGGTCGAACAATATTAATTTTTTTGTTTATGTTTTGTGGGTTCGGTCGAACATAAAGGTGGTTTGGCCGAACCATTGAGTTCGACCGAACCCTTTGAGTTTGGGGAAAGGAAGAAAAATGAAATTTCCTTCCTCATAAAATTTGTAAACCACTATTGTGGTTTGACCCACTACCAAAATATTTTAATTTGTTTTCAGAAGACTTCACTTATGTGGTTGAGTCTTTCGTGTAGTGGCATTCCATTTACACGTAATGGTGTATGCAAAAGTGTAATGAAACTCAATTTCTTAGGTTTAAAATGGATTTTTTTGGAAAAAACAAGAAAATATAAGGGGTGTAATATTTGTATAAATAGAGAGGGAGAAATGTTATTAGATAATTTCATATCAAACACTTTGCTTGAAGATAAAAATAAACATGATACATGGTGAAGGCATGTGTTGTTGAAAGCATAATTGCGAAACTTGGTGATTACCTGCCAGACTTGCGAGTCAAGTTGGGGCATGACTAGATCGCTCAATTACTTGGTGCTGAGTAATGGAAAAGACTTGCTATGATATTTTTTCCCAAAAAATACTTGCAAAAATCACTAGAAATCATTGAAAAACTTGTGATATGCATGAATTTTTTTTCAATGCCCTTTTAGATTCCAACGACTTTTCTTTTCTATGCTCAAAGAATGTGCCCATGAGTTGTATTCTTTCATTGTTGTTCACACAGTATATGACAAATGAGATTGTTTTTACCATTTGTACCTTGGGTATCAATTTTTTTTAAAATCTCAATTTTTTTTTCACTAGGAGCAATTTTATTCCCCACATTACAATCATTCTTTTTGTTTTGGAGTTTCCTTTCGACATTTGAAGCTATATAAAATTGGCAGTATTTGATATTTTTTATGTTTATTATATGTACTAACATTGAGTTTTATTCCTTGCATCACTGGAACATGCATGTATTGATAGGGAGTTTAGTTTCTTTCCTTTTGAAGATTGTTTATCTTTGGTAGCTATAATATTTCCTATACTTTTTTTTGAGAAAGATTATAATGAGATTAAAATCTATGTCATTAGCTTTTTTTATTATAATATTGAGGATATGTTAAGGTGCCTCATCCTTATGCAATATAGTTATAAACATCAAGAATATGCACAAATTCTTGTGTAAAGTGCAAACCCATGCAAGTGTGACAAGTTCAACCCAAAGATAATAAAGGCCAACAAGAGAGCTCTGTACAAGCAGTACCCAAAGACACCAAAAAAAACTACCAAATTTGTGTTTTTCTTAGCTGTAACAGGTTAGAGATGATCCCTATTTTTACCTTTACTTTTAGAAAATTGTCGATAAAAAAAGAATGTACGTTTAGGGGGAATAAAGAATTTTATAGTTGCCTAGGATGCTGTATGTAAAAAGCAATGGATTGATGCTAAGAAGTAGGATATGCCATCATGGGCCATGACTTACTATTTTAGGGACAACCATGTGCTTTATTTTTTTACTAAAACCCTTGTTTTAGAGTACAAACTGAAAAATGACCCTCATGATTCGTTGGGTTTAAAATTTATTTTTAAGGTATTTTTTTAGTTTAAAGCCCTATGTTTCACAAAGTTTCTAGGATGGCCAGGGTTTGGCCCTATTTTTTTGGGATGGCTAGGGTACAAAATATATAATAATTTATTAAAAAATATATAAGAAAACATAAAAAATAATAGAAAGCTTTTGAAGTTGTGAAAGCCAACCTCATAGACCCCGAAGATCACCTGCATGCAAATAACCTGTCACAGAAAGAAGATATTCGAGACAAAAAAGCAAGGGTGCTCTGAAAGTTGAAAATGTATTAATCAAAGAGAGATTATAAAATACAATAATCAATCCTTATAAAAGGAGATTGTGCAACCCTAAAGAAACCCTAATAGGTAGACATTTAATAATTAATATAATTATTAAATGTCACAATATGCAACTAATGTGAAATCTTAAGAGAGGAATAAAGGTAACTTAATTAATATAATTAAGTTAAAACCTTTACTCTAACAGCCCCCCTTAAGATGAGCCAAAGTGCAGCTAAAAACATGTGCAAGAAAGCAAAAGTAACTACAATGCATGAAAGTAAAAATTGGGTCCTGACAACTAGGCTTGATCAGTTACCCGAATACAACCAAATCTCTGTAAAGTGGAGAAAGGGAGAAAACCTCATAAGAACAAAACTCCCCTCCAAAAGAGAGAAAATAATGAAATGCACTAATGAAAGAAGGATAGGAGGTGGATTACATGATACCCCCCATAGATAATATTCCTCCCCTTGGGAAGAAATGGATCCAAAGGACGATGTCGAAGAAACCCTGTGAAGAGTGATGAACCAATCTGTCTCAAGATGTGTGCCATGATAGGATGCTGAAGAATCTCTCTGTCTGAATTGAAACAAATGATGCCAAATCCAAACTAATGTGAAGACTCCTGAAATGCAACCTCTGAATGCATGGATAATGGTGGGCATACAATGATGACCTGACTGTCAAGGTAGAGGAGATGAATTTCCTCAAAGTAATCCTCTAGATCTGCAATATAGGACTCTACAAACAAGGATGATATGCCTGCAAGATATGAATCCCAAATAGCTATGTCTGAAAGATGTATGATGTCTTGCTGCTCTGAATCAATAGGGTCCAAAGATGTGGTGATTTCAAACTGATCAGGAACAACAGGAGATGCTGATGTAGTCTCAATATCAAGAGTGGGAACATGAATACAAGTCTCTAAACCATCGTCACATGCAAGAACCATGAGATACTAGAGTACGGTTATTATAGGGTATGAAATCTATATCTGCAAGAGGGATGAGACAATCTACAGCGGGATCCTCTGGGAATGGAGAGATATTAGAATCTCCAAAAATCTCCCAAATATGGTGCCAAAGTGTGTGAGGACAACAAATGTTAGATAAAGCACACAAAGTGTCAAAATCAACACTACAACCAATAACCCCTACAATATGATCTCGAATAATAACCCATGTTGATAAAATCCTTGATGTGTTTGATGTAGGCATGAGATCATACAAATAAGATAAATATTAAGCCACCTACAATGTGTAAGTATGCCCTTTGCCCATGACTCCTATTTACCCTTATCCAAGTTGATTACAAAAAGATGAATAAAAAACCCCATTATACTCACTCAAATAAAAAACTAAGAGACTAATGATCTTAGTACATATAAAGTAGATCAAAATATGCCATCTCACGCAAATAAATCCTTTGCAGGTGCCAAAATGTCTAAGTAATTGACAAAATTGTGAAAACACAAAATACTGAATAAAATGTACTTGGGGCATATTCTGGAAAAATAAATGATAGATCTGGAAAAATCATAGAACCACCTTGCCAACGCCTATTCGTTTGCAAAAAATGGAGTTCAGACGCAAAATTTACGCCCCCCGGAGTGGAAAAACCATGATCTAACTTTGACTGAGGAAAACAGCCTTAAAACATAAAAATGAAGAAACCACACCTATACCATCAGATTGGTGCTGGAACCAGCTTTCCGATGATATCTTGTTTTCGAAAAACTGATACCGTATGCTCAAGATATGACCATTTTACTAAATATGCTCATTTAGGCATTAAACCAAACATTTTATTAATTTGAAGACTAAAAAATTAATAAAATATTCGGCTGTACCTTCATGGCACGAAAATCGATGCAAAATGGCATGAAAACTGAGGCAGCTCAAAATTAATGTAGACACCAAAAAGATGGAACAAAAATTGACGTGTCCGTACGGATCCGTACAATCGTACACATTTTTCTGGGCATTTTTTGAGATTCCTCAAAAACACTAAAAAATCAATTTTCACCAAACCCTATCATATTTTATATGAAAATAGGGGTTTCTGGGCCTTCTGAGCTCACCCATGAGGTCTGTTTTTCACTAGTATGCACCATTTGAGAGATCAAGGTCAAAATTTCTCAAAAAATGATGGAAAACCCCTCTGATCTGGGAAAAAAATTTGAAATGATACCCTTGCATAGAAGAAAACTCTGTAAGCTGATATCTTCAAAAAAAGAACAAGCAGCCGTAGATTTGGAGCTTTGATACCATGTTGAAGTTGTGAAAGCCAACCTCACAGACCCCGAAGATCACCTGCATGCAAATAACCTGTTACAGAAAGAAGACATTCGAGACAAAAAAGCAAGGGTGCTCTGAAAGCTAAAAATGTATTAATCAAAGAGAGATAAAATACAATAATCAATCCTTATAAAGGGAGATTGTGCAACCCTAAAGAAACCCTAATAGGTAGACATTTAATAATTAATATAATTATTAAATGTCACAATATGCAATTAAAGTGAAATCTTAAAAGAGGAATAAAGGTAACTTAATTAATATAATTAAGTTAAAACCTTTACTCTAACAAAAGCATTAATCTAATTTATATTTTTAAAGTACAAAAATTAGGACCCTTAATTTCTTTGCCATTTTCACATGGCTTTATCAATTTGTCCTAATGGGGAAAAAACTATCCCAAACCCCATATTACACCCGGCATGGTTGAGCTTGGGGTGGCTACCATTTTTTTCCTATTCTCAGGTTTGGGGAAGAGATACGCTCGCACACAACTAGAATGGTGCAAAAACTGTCCCAAACCACTTAGTTCCCCTTTATGATTTTTGATTAGGTTTTGTAGTTTTAATGTCAAGGGTGTCAAAGAAAACAAAACCTGTTTCATATGACTTTATCAATTTGTCCCAATAGGGAAAAACTGTCCCAAACCCCATATTACACCAGACATGGCTGAGCTTGGAGCGGCTTCCAGTGTTTTCCTATTCTCAGGTTTGGGGTGTGCCAAAATGGTGCAAAATCTATCACAAACTCCTTAACCCTGTTATGAATTTTGATGAGGTTTTGTAGTTTTAATGTCGAAGGTGTCATAAAAAGAAAAAAACTTTTAAAGATTAGTAGGTAACAGGTTTTACCTAAACCCCAGAAACCACAAATAACCCTTACTTAACAAACAGTAACACACATAAAACTATATCATTAAAACTACAAAACTTAATCAAAAGTTAAACGGTTAACTTATCAGGAAACATAAAAAAAGAACTATCGAAGCTGTTGGAGTGAAAATGACACTAAGAGGGGGGGAGGGTGAATCAGTGTCTAAACAGATTTGAACAACTTTCATAAAATTAAACCATAGCTCAGATTTGATCTCAATATTAACATGATTAATGCATTCATAAGTTGAATGTAATTGTTACCTAATTTTCACCCACGGGCTCAATCAGGCAGGATAAATCATGTGGCAGAGGTTCGAAAAGGCCAAATGGAACATTCGCACAAGGGAAAAAGTCATGAATCTGATGCTAGTTTATAGGGAGCTCAGTTGAAAAGCATGCCTCAATCAGTTTGACATATTTATCCTCTAAGGAGAAAGTCGGCAAGACCTTCCAGATGTCTTGCCGACTAGCAGGGGTTCCATCAATTTTGAATGCTTCACATTAGGGATCCTATTGGCATGAGATTATCTGGGTCTCCCTGACCCATAATGTATTTTGGTTAAATATGCTTCTGTTTTTCCTATCGGCAAGACCCCATGAATGTCACAGCGAGTGGAATTCAGCTGCAGGTTCCTATCGGCAAGACTTTGATCATCGTCCCGGCGACATAAGGATGTGCATATCGGTGGGAGTTTTTCTTCGGGATAGAGTCTCGACAACTTCTTGAAGTCTCACCGAAAGGAGGCGGCGTCGACAAAGCAGGTGAGCTTCGCTGTAGGGTCTCGCTGAAGTCAAAAGGTCTCCCCGACTCTAAAGGCTCTCAACAAAGGTTGGTGCCTTCGCTAGAATGTCTTGCCAAAGAAAGGAGGTCTCCCTGACATATTTGCCCTCGGTGTAATGTCTCGCCTATGGGGTAATTTCTGGCTGACATGGTGATGTCTTTGCGAATGAAGGTGGTCTCGGCCAAGGAAAATGAGGTCGCCAAGAAGTCTTGGTGAAAGTAGAAGGTCTCACCGAAAGGATGCCTTCGGCGTATGTAAGCAGGCTTCACTAGGAGGTCTCACCGAAGGAAAGATGTCTCGCCGACATGAGGTAATATTAGCATAAGTCTTGCCGATCCATCAGAGTCTCAATGAATAAAGCGGCATCGACAAAGTAGGATTTCATCGCCACAAGGTCTCGGCGATTAGGAATTGTCTCGCCGATAGAAAGGGGACCCCACCGAAAGAAATGGAGCTCGGAAAAGGATATTTCCTTCGGCATAACGTCTTTCCGAAGGATGAAGGTCACACTGAAGAAAACAAAGGGGCCTAGTCGAGGGGTCGTATTTGGCATAACGTCTCACCGTCGGGATGAGGTCTGGCCGACAAGAAGAAGTCTTGGCGACAGAAAGTAGTTTCGCCAGAAGGTCTTGGTGAACAAAGCTTGTCTCCCCGAAATGTTTTGTGCTCGCCCAAAGATAAAGGGATCGGTGTGAGGTCTCACTGACCTAACGATGTCTCCCCGACTGAAGAAAAAGTAAACTCATCACCGAAAGATAAGGAGCTTGGCAAGAGGTCTGGCCGACAGGGCAATGTCTCACCGACAACAAAGGGTCTCGTCAAGAGTCTTCCCGAAAATAAGAGTTCGCCGAAGGAAAAGGAATTCTATAAGATGTCTCGGTGAATGAAGGTGGTTTCAGTGATGGAAGCAGGAATTGTTATGACTGTTGGACCTCGCTATGAAGTCTTCCCGACTTTCCATGGTCTTGCCGAAGGAAATAAAGAGCTTGGTGGAATGGAATGCGTTCGGGGTGACATCAAGGTGTCTCGCTGACAGAAGATGAAGGGTCTCGGGGTAGCCTCTTGCTTTCGGTAAAACGTCTCACTGACACTCGGGTGTCTTGCCAAATGAAGAGGAGCTTGGGGAGATATCGAAATGAACTTGGTGAAAGAGAAGACCTTGGTGTGAGGTCTAGGTGAACCAAGGAGGTGTCGTCGACAAAAAGGAGCTCGCCGAGGAGTAATCTTAGCGAAATAAAAGGAGCCTTCGGTGTAACATTTTGAGCTCGTTAAGAAGTCTCGGCGACACGGGAAGATCTTGGCGACATAGGAAGTGTCATCGGAAAAGGTCTCACTGACCAGTGGAGCCTCCCGAAATGAAAGAAGTTCGCCAAAGGGAAAGGAATTCTACATGATGTCTCGGTGAACTAAGGGGGTCCTGCCGACAACAAATGAATTGAGCTCGCCGGGAGTTGAGGCGTTCGCAAAAAGGTCCTGGCGACTAACTGAAGTCTTGCTGAAGGAGAATCAGCTCAGAGAGAAAGGTCCAACATCGCCAGGAGGTCTCGCGAATGCCGAGGTCTTCCCGAAACAGGTGCCTTCGCTAAGGAATAGGGATTTCGTCATGATGTCTCAGTGACATAATTGTGTCTTGCTGATGGCTTCAGTGATATTGGTATGATTTTGCGAGCTCGATAAGAGCTCTCATCGATAGTGCCATGTTATGCTGATAGCTTTAGAAGGGCATAATTGCATCAGTGAGACACTTTCAGTGTCTCACTGAGATGCGATTCTACAAGAGTTTTTGATCGCCTGAAGAATTTGCGTGGAGTTTACTCAACCAATCAGAGAGATCTGAAAGCGAGCCGTGGCAGTCTGAAGAACATCAACGGAATGAAAAACGTGTATCTGTTATGAGCTTAGGAGCATTCAAAGCGCTTGGTTGAAGAGGTTCAAGGTGGACACGATACCAGGAAGTAAATGTGGTGGTTGCGAAAAGATCTGAAGAAGGCTTCTCCGGGGAGTGACTCTTCACCGACCTGGACACGCAGGGTGCAACATTTTAATTTCAATCAAAATATCTAAGGGGCAGATCTTTTTTGAGCCCTGATATTTTTTGTAAGCCCTAAGGGGCCGACACAGTTTGATATATAAGGTATTTTTTCCTTTTTTGTAAATAGTTCGGATTATACACTCTGAAGAGTTAGTGATTTTTATCAATCCTTTCTCGACTAAATGTATGTTTTGTAACTCAACTGGAATTTGGAATACAACACAGAGTTTAGCTTCGAAGCTAGTGTTCATGTTTATGCTACTCGCATTTCTGTATCTTTCTTTTGATTATGCAAGTCTTTAAATGTGTTTTATAAGTCTGCACTGATACCTTAGATCTGTGAAATTTATCTTTCCTTCCTAAGAAGTGTATGTAGATCGACCCTGTTAAGATTGATGCATAAGTCTAAAAGAAGTTGTGTTGAGTATGTGAAACGGTTGAAGTTAAGTTTCCCAGTGTATGTTCATCTTGTTTTCATTTCATGATTCCTTATCAATTTGATGTATCACCTTAGAATTTAATCTTTATTTTAATGCTTTCTCCTTCTCCCTTTCCCTTCAAAGAATCAGTAGTTTAGGTGATAACACAAAGGAAGCTGGCGTTTTCTGAAGGTTGACCTCTGTCTGCAAGAAACCACATCTTTAGAGGTCTTCCAATGTTACAATGAGGTGTTGAACATCAGGTTCAACATGGTGCAATTTCAGGAGATAACAGTAATCATTCAGAAACAAAATTGAGAAATGTAATACCCAAATCGTGAACAAAGCAGTAACAACTTAGTAAACCAGTAAGATCATAAAGGAACAAAGAGACACAAGATTTTTTCGAGTGGAAAACCCTCCTGGGGTATAAAAACCACTCCTGAAATGCCTTGCAGGCTTAATCAATTTAATCCACTGTTCACAATGCCTTATAGGCTAATTTTTGAGCATCCACTCAAGGAGCACTAACCCCTCGTTTAGAGATATCAATCTCAAGGAGCGCCAACCCCTCAAATTATATTTTTGAACAATAATAATATCTCAAAGGATCTCTCTATTTTCAGTTAAGCTCATATAACTCAGTTTTCTCGTCTACCTAATACCCTAAGAATCCAACTATTGAATCCTTAAAATATTACATAGAGAAGAATTACAATATTGTTCTGCATCATATTTTTTAGATTTTGTATTATAGAGTTTTTCCAATACATTTCTTGATACAACCAAAAATATCTATCTCTTAGAATGATAACTAGAAGTATCACAGTGTTCACAACACTGTTTTTATATGCATTTACAAGTATGTCTGTCAAAAGAGTCTTCAAAGAATTCGAGGTCAAAGAGGAATCTGAAACCCCATTTGCTATTTTTGAATGTGTGCCAGAGAATCAATGATATGTAATGCCTGATCAACATGGAGTAAATAAGCTTTGAAAGGGTTATAATAATTCCTTTTATTCAAACTGCAAGAGTTTTACACGAAAACCCAAATCAAGAGCAATAATCTTCATAATAGTTACTAATTTTAGAATACCCAAATGCTCAAACAGTTATTTATGAATACCCATAAGCTGAAACTATAATTTTTGCAATGAATGAAGAGATTTCCAATTGAAACTGACAAATTTCTCAAAAAGCACTACCCATTGTATGAAAAATCATAAATAGAAAACCCATATGCTGAATCCATCAAAGTAATGACAGGTGAAATATTTCACAGAGGTATCATTTTCTGTTATGTTTTATGGTTTACCAATCTGTCAAGAAATGTAACCGTTTCATTTCAAAATGAACACAATGATCAATAATAGCATTTGTAAAAGAAAATCTGATACTGGAGAAAGTGTAACCGAACCCATATCATGCAAAAATGTCTTCAACCATAGAGTTTTCCAAAAGAAAGACAATAGCGCACCAAAAAATGCCATTTTCTAAATATAAATACCAAATAATAATACCTGTTTGTGCAACAATCAAATAAATACCAGTTAGAATTTGCAGCTCCCATGATTTTCCTTGAAATAACACAATCTTTTCATGCACAGAGAAAGAACTATATGTAGGCCGAACTCTCATGATGAGCTATTTTTGGAACCATAGAATAATGATAGAGGGTTGAGAGCAAATTCGAAGAAGATAGGAGATCACAATGTCTTCATGGCGGCAGCTAGGGTTCCATACCTAGCCAAACGAAAAACATAAAGCTCATTTTTCCCTAAACGCTCCTTTTCCAAAACAATCGATGCCTACTCAAAAGAACATAATGAAGTTTGAAGTCCTCATAAATAAAAAACATAATAATCAACTCGAAATATTGTTGAGTTCGTTGTCAAAGTCCAAACACTACTGAATTTGACACCATTTTCTGACGGACGTTCGATAGTGGTTCGACAAATATTTGTCGGAGTAGCGACGAAATGACAAAAACATTTTTGTTGCTATTTTTTCGTCGCAAGTCCGATGACGAATTAAATGTCAAAATAACGAAACAAATTCGTTGGTCGTCGACATCATAAAATGGCTCGGATGTTCGTCAGAATATTGACGAAATTGGTGTTGAAAGAACACCAATAGTTCATCGCCAGTTCGACGAAATGGTCAAGTATTTACGATGAATCCTTCATCACAGCTAAGCAACTTCGTCGGACCTTTTATGTGGTTTGTCGGTGACGTTCGTCAAAATTGTGACGAAAAGGGAAGGGAGTTACGACGAAGCCTTCATCACAGCTAAGCAACTTTGTTAGACCTTTTCTGTGATTCATCAGTGGACTTCATCGCAATTATGACGAAATGGACAAGGAGTTACGACAAAGCCTTCGTCGTAGCTATAGAAACTTCGTCGGACCTTTTCGGTGATTTGTCAACTGCGTTCGTCAAAATTTCAACAAAACAATGCAATTTTTTTTTTTAAATATTCGTTGAAATGTACCATCGGTGAGAGATCAATCAAGTTGCGTCCCTTCATATTCAAATCTCAGGCAATTATTTTATTCGGTCATTTTCCATGTTTATTAGACACCTGCTGATATGTCATGTAGTTTCGCC
The DNA here is from genome assembly GCA_007258455.2 of Sequoia sempervirens. Classification (NCBI taxonomy): domain Eukaryota; kingdom Viridiplantae; phylum Streptophyta; class Pinopsida; order Cupressales; family Cupressaceae; genus Sequoia; species Sequoia sempervirens. The sequence goes on along the minus strand of VDFB02325945.1, from coordinate 3,331 downwards.
GATGCCTTGAGTCTCTTCGACAGTCAATATTACATATCACTTTGGTGTCACATAGTCTCATCGATGTTTTGAGTCTCATTGATAGCCAATAGATCATATGTCGCTATGGTGTCATGCAGTCATACCGACGTTCTGAGTCTCCCCGAGAATTATTCTTTCGGTCATAAGTGTATTGCTACAATTCTCACCAATGATAACTTATCACTGTGACTTTGGGGGTCGCCGAGACCCTCCTTCAACTTCTTAATAGCTTATAATCAAACTTGAGCTTTAAATTACAAAACAAAATATCATGCCAATTAATTTTACCATTGCTATTCCAGACCTTCAGCTTATGGCAGAATAAGTACCAAATTTCCTGAGCATAAAAACATTCAAAAATAATATGTTTGATAGTTTCTTGAGTCCTGCAGATACTACAAATTTCAACACTTTCATGGTTAGATTTATAGGGATCTATCTTTTTCATTAATACAGAGGTAGGTAAAAGATAAATAATTATAATTGTAACACTATTCATAGTCCAGTAAATTATGTTAGTAATTTGTGTTCAATGGACCTTAGTTTTATCATTATACTACCCATCTAATACCATATTTTAATCCAGGGTTCAACTATCTCAGATCTAAAGAAGCACCTTCAATTAACCATTTAAAGTACTATAAAATAAGGTAATACTTTTACTTGAGAAATATTGGGTACACTTGTAGATTAAAGTTCTCACAATCATCAGGATTTATTGGCACACATACACAACCTGAAACATATGAAGTAATGGATGACTACAAGTTAGTGAAATGGTCCTTAATATGTGAGTGGTTTGCAAATTGATTGGTATAAAATAAGGTTACAAATAGATCTACATGAAAAATTATGAGGACAATCTACTGTAATCATCAAAATAGATGAAAAGTGCAAAGGAAAGAGCTGAACATCTCTAGAGCCTAAAATAACACATGCAAGAAACATAAAAAAAAGAACAAACCAGTTTTTGGATGAACACAAAATGGTGCCTTCAACAAGTGATTCATTTGCTTTCACACGACACGGGACATTAAGAAGATTTTAGTCTTCCTGCAGTGAAATTAACTACTTACAAAATAAACCCAAAATAACCAATATTATATACCTCCATGTCTAGCCGGGTAGGTATAAGAGAAAAAATCTCTTCAATGCAGACCGAGAAAAATATTAATGCGTGTGTAGGTTTGTATTACTCAAAATATCATTTCAACTGTAGGAAAAATACCAAAGTGATGTTTTAAATTTCAATCTTCACATAGGCTCCCTTATTGCTACACATGCATATACAAGCATTATTCGAGCTCTAAACTATTCAAATATTAAGGATTTAATTAGCTATAAGATGGAAAGTTGTTGTTTAGACATAATCCATCATCTTTTACATATCTTTATTCACTCCTAGCGCTTCAGATAAATTTGTGTAAATGAGACATAAATGTGAATCTTTTATGACAAGGAAATTCTTAAAAGGAGGGGGAGAGAGCAAAGGGTAGGGGGCAAAGAGAATGCTTGAATGCATAGCAAAAGTATAACATTTTGATCATTATAACAATGAAACGAATCTTAAGTTTGAAGCATTAATATCATTTACAACATTTATGATCAAGAATGAATGTAGTAGAGAAACTACATACCTGCAGATGGTACAAAATTTCATGGTTAAGTCAAAGCCTCCCATCAACAACAAGATCCAAATATCAGTGTATCTATCTCAATCGATCCTCTAAACCCTTCAGAGCTGTCAATTTTTCCACTAACCTGTTATGCACAAAAGTCAAATTTAGAGTTATGTCACCACTAAAAACAAAGAAAGCGAGCTTTGAAACCAAATCCACACACACAACACAATGTGGTATTCATACAAAGCCATACAAACAAACTAAAACTTAGAACATCGAGCGGAAACAACTTAAAATTATGATGCAAAGCATGGATTCGAGGAACTAAAGAATCATTTTTCTGCCACCATAGTAAAAAGTTATCACTTTCTTTCATCTTTGCATATTGGTTTGATGCTTCAAATGATGCATTTCTTATATTGAAAAGTGCAAATTACCTTATTGAACTTCTCTTTGTTTCGAGAATAGTTTAATATTCTCTAATTAATAGGACCAACCACATGACAGTGGAAGCTCATTTGGCCCCTCCCCCCGCCCCTCACATCACTCTCAATTCCCCATACCCAATCATATAACATTAATCATTCATTCATCCATTAAAAACATATTACATTCATTCATTCATCCATTAATAACATATAACATTCATTCATTAACATATAACATTCATTAATTAACATATTCACATTCATTCATTGACATATAATATTCATTCTTTCAGTTTTTACATTTTATCAAAAATATGGTTGTCATGATATGATTACAATCACTTTTTTTTTGTTTCTTTTTTAAAGCTACATATAGCTAACGTGGAGTATCATTTACTAAATGAATATCTGTCCCCCCTTTAGTTGTTCTGCCCTCTGCTCGTGATCTTAATGTACACCTAGATTTAATGCGCTCATGGCGTGGAGGCTACCTCAAAGAAGTGCAATTACAATAAGAAAATGTTAATTATGTTTTATTATTATTGTTACAAGTATTTCATTAATTAAAAGAACATTAGAGTGGTTCTTTTTACCTGATGGGTTCACATCATGTTCCTAAACTTCTCTTATAGACTCATGCTCAACATGCTAAACACCCTCTAAATCCTGATCTGCAGTTGAAACATGAAAGGTTACATTAATTAATACACCAATTGAAATTAAATATGTTTAAGAGAAAATGAGAGTGGTCATCTTTACCTGATTGGGCCACATCATGTTCCTGATCTTCTCTAGCCTGATCATGCTCAACACATTGATGATGCTCTACATGCTCTAAAGTTGAAACACGAAAGGTTACACTAATTAATACACCAATTGTAATTAAATATGTTTAAAAGAACTTTAAAGTGGTCCTCTTTACTGATGGGGCCACATCATGTTTACGATCTTCTCTAGCCTAATCATGCTCAACATGTTGATCGCGCTCTACATGCTCTAAAGTATCCAGGGATGCACACGGAAGCCTTCATGCGAGGTTGTGCTCCCACCCTCACTAGAATTTTGCATTCAATGTCGTATGCGATTATTATCATTGCTTGAATGTTTAAAACAAATAGGCATGTAATTACTTTATGGTGGAAATTAATATTGAATAGATTGCACAAATATTCAATTTTAAATAAACTTTATTGAGTTTATTTATCTGCGAGTTGGATGCAATGGAAAATTGTGTTTTCCCAATCAAGACTCTTAGGCATT
>VDFB02325944.1:456889-503780 GCA_007258455.2 Sequoia sempervirens | reverse complement strand
TTCTTGCAGGTGATCCCACCTTAGGAATGTTTGTCCCTTCAACTTGGTGCAAGCATATTTCACCTTCTGATCTTCTTTGGTATTGTCATATTCAAAATATTTATCCATTTCGTCAATCCAATCCAACAACTCTTCTGCATTTAACTTGCCTTTGTAATTGGAGGATCAAATCGTGGCCTATAGTTTATTTTGTGTTGTCTTTAATAAATTGTTCTTCCCTTGGATCAAGACCAAGCAGGTTCACTTCCTCTCTGCCTTCAACAATCTACTCTTCTTCATCCTCACTTAAATCCATTGTAGGGACTCCTCTTCTCTATGCCATTTCCATTTCCTCCTTCATGCTATGAGACCTCTAACTGCCTCCATTATGCACTTTCTTATTAATTTTGCAATTTCAGGCTCCATGCATCTAGGTGTTCTACCTCTGTGACCTCGACATCTATACACCATTTCACTTCTCAACTCAATCAAACCCTACTTTGATACCAAATGATAGATCAAAAAATATGAATTTTACCAAACTAGGATTATATGCAACCACTCATACAAGTAACATGGATATTCACTTTGATTTTAATTACACAAAACCAATTATGAATTCACCATACTTTATTTAATCTACAAATTGCAATGGTACGAATGGTAGCTACAAAATTCACTTGTTTCCCCTATTTTACACAATAATTTGAAACTACTGTATACTTCCAGCTATATTCAATTTTCCACGCCCTTGTTTATTTTGTAAATACACATGACAATTTCTAGCCAACAAGAATAAATGTTACATTTGATTTGCTCTACTTTCAACACCTCTCATCACCTTCAACCATGCTGGTCACTGGTCTTCCAAACTGCAAATTTTCAACACTTTTATAATGGTCAAATTCCTCTTTCTTTTCTCACATTTGTTGTATTTTTTCTTCTTGGCTAGATATGCACAAACCATTCAAATATCTTGAAACTTTTTCTATATCATCTTCTTCATGACCAACTCTTATACTTAACCCATAAAATTGTTCAATATACTCCTCAACACTGTTCTCCTTTTGCTTTAAATTTTGAAGTTTTCTAAAAAAATTGATTTGGTAGTTTGCTGGTAGAAACTTGGATTTTATTTTTCTCACCATTCAATCCCATGATTTTATTTTTTCATTTCCCTTTCGCTTCCTATCTTCTTGTAGGTGATCCCACCATAGGAATGTGTGCCCCTTCAACTTGGTGCAAGTATATTTCGCCTTCTGATCTTCTTCGGTATTGTCATATCCAAAATATTTATCCATTTCGTCAATCCAATCAAGAAACTCTTTGGTATTTTTTCTTCTTTGATGGATATGCACAAACCATTCAAATATCTTGAAACTTGCTCTATATCATCTTCTTCACGACCGACTCTTTTTCTTAACCCATAAAATTCTTCAATATACTCAACACTGCTCTCCTTTTGCTTTAAATTTTGAAGTTTTCTAAACAAATTAATTTGGTAGTTTGCTGGTAGAAACTTGGATTTTATATGCCAATTTTTGGCCATCAACCATGCTAGTCACTGGTCTTTCAAACTGCATATTTTCAACACTTTTACAATGGTCGAAGTCCTCATCTTTCTTTTCTCATGTTTGTTGTATTTTTTCTTAGATATTTTTGGGCGCTTCCAATCTCCACACAACTGCACCTAAACTTCCTTGGCCTTTCCACTTCCCATGTAGCCCAAAGTCCTTTCATTCTTTTTGTCTTTTCTGGTTGAGATGAAGGCATTTCAATTTGCCTTGGTTCCATGTTGAGCTGAAGTGAATCGCCCCAATTTGGGCGTTGGAATTTGAATGAATTTATAGTATATTCAAAGCTGCAACTTAAATAATATTTAACATCAAATTTCCTTGTCCTTCAATTAGTAAAATGTCAATGCCTTCCAAACAGAGATTCCGGTTGGGAAAAATAAAATCAACAAGTGTTTTAAATACCACAATAAAATTAAAAGCAACCAAAACCAAAATTGAAAATGAAAAAGTGATCTGGATAGCCAGAGTACACGGATGCTCCGACATCACTTAGTGATGCAATCGTATGGTCACACACATGCTATACAACATAATGAGAACATAATCAATATATAAATACACACCTTTATTACTCAACACACAAGGTTACAAATACAATGGTAGGCTTAACCCTACAATACAATGAGCTCTTAGCTCAAGTTATCTATAAGACCACATATAGGAAGTTGATCTCTCTTTAGCACCTTACTATGTTTTCTACCTTTCATTCCATTTTTGGCTAATCTCTTGGGGTTAATTCTCTTCAATATTGTCCTTTCTCCCTAACAAATCTTCTATATCATCTTCTTGAGCTTAAATATCTGCATCCAAAATTTCAAAATTTTGTTCTCTACATGTGTCCCCAAACAAACTCACTATATTTTCATCCTTATGTGAATTTTATTTATTACATTGTTGATTTGTACTATTCAACATGGTTATTCATCATGTTACTTTTTTCATCCTCTTTTGACATGTAATCCTAAGGGCGATTCATTCTCTAATAGTTGTTAGCTCATTTGTTAGGTTCATGACTTGAGGCCATTGATAGATTGTGTCCTTGTCATTTTGTCTTTCAAAATTCCTCTTCTATTGTGCTATATCATGCCAATATCATACACTCCTTCCAACAATGTTTGTGCACAAACTCACAAACCCTTCTACCTTTGCACTAGACTTCTTTCTGTGTACTAGAGACATGTGATTCACATATTTTATTGTAAATGAATAAATATTGTTCTAGTAAAAACACACAAGATTTTTTCAATTATTTTAAATCAAAATCCATGATCCATCATTAGGATGAGGCAAACATATTTTGTGTTTTGTTGTAGAGTTAAGTCATTAAAATAATGAAGGAGAGAGGTGTGGAGTTCAAAAACCGTAGAGAGCCTAAAAACAATAAAAATATATTACATAAAAGAGAAATAAAATTTAAGAATGGTATAAATATGTTAATATTGAGAAGAATATTATAAATTTATTGTAGAACATTATGGATTATCCCACAGTAGTCCATAACACTTGTGGAGCATGACACATAAATGAGTTTTGGAAGGAAAAACTTATTTAACACCTTTGAATGAAGGCCCTTGAATTGAAGGTAAAATGCTTGCCACATGTCAAAAAACCTTTGAATAAAGGTCTTATTTTAATTTTTAAAAATTGCACATTAAAAATATCTATAGGAAGGGGCCCTCGAAAGAAGAACCTTCATTACATCCTTTGTTCAAAGGTCTTTATGATGTTCTCTTTCTACTCACCCAATTTTAAGAGAAATTTATGTTTTGAAACAAGTGTTGGACCACTAAATGTAGTCACCATGACATGATATTTTGTAAGATCATAACCCTCATAGTAAGCTTTTGAAAATAAGTATAATTTGCAATATATTTAATTTAATTATTATTTACTTGTGATATTGCTATCAGGATTCAACATGGACTCAACTGAGGATTCAACTTGGGTAAAGTGAATAAGTTATCTTCTTTGTGCATGAGGTCAGTGATTTCCTTACATTGTTCATGGACATGGACTTGTTTGTATTGACTAACATAATAAGCCATGATTGAATCTTATTTAAGGCTAAGATCAACTTCCCCTAGGTAACAAAAAATGGAATGACATCTATTGTGGTAAGGATAGTGCCACTTAGATGGTAAGCCCATTTTGTAGAATGCTTACTAGTGTAGCATTAGTTGTCATTTCAAATTAGTATATAGAAACCTAAACATCAACTTACACTTCTTGGTAGTAATGTATTTAAGACAACTATCATAGTGAACCCCTAAGGCTTGTAAATTGCATTGGGAAGAAGGGGAAGATTTCATAGCAACTAGCATGCGTGAACATGATCTAAGATACGTGAATCCCTGGACTCTCATTGATTAAAATTCATTGATAGGGAACTTTGGGGAAATTGTATGGTTCTTGAGCAAAATTTTGAAATAGTGCATGGATGTATATGCAACTGATTGTGTCACATCTAAAATTGTCTTCCAAAGTGCATTTTATACAAGGATATAGGTTTAATATGGATTTTAGACACATACTTGAGACACTGCATGTAACTTGTTGAGACTTGGTACACAAATAAGAAATCTTATGTGGTAACTTTCAAGGAGGTAAATACAAGTTAAATTACAACTCTTCTATATGTTAAAGTAATATGACCAAATTACTAAAGATACTTAGCTGAAGGTTAATAAATGAATCAAACTAAAATGACTAATAGAATGGATTGATCACTATATTTTAGGGAAACCTCGGGACGTGTCCACCCCCCTAAATGCCTTGTCCATGTCCCCGGGACGTCTTGAGTATCGGGGGACGACAAGGGACCGTCCCCTTTTTTGCAAAAAAATTAGGAAACACCCCCGAAACGGGGGACGTCGTTGATCCAATGGGGGGCGACTGATCAGTCCTGGGGATGACCAGGGGACAACTGAGTCGTCCCTTGACCATCCTGAGGACGACTAGCTGTCCCCTGCGTCATCAGAGCTTTTAAAATGAAAAAAAAAACAAAAAACAAAAAAAGAATGCCCCTACCTATGTGGCATGTGTGGGCCCCATTTATTTTGACTCCTTTATGAAGAAAAAATGGCCTCTCTAACCTCATTTTATGCATTTTGTTTGTTTGAGCAGCCAAGGGTTTGAGAGCATAAGAAGTTGCAACCATTGAAGGAGGAGCAGTAGCTTGAAGGAGGAGAGGAGGTTGAAATAGTGTTGTTGGGAGTGCAAATCCACCAAAGAGGTATGCATTTCCTTTCCCTTTTTTTTCATTTTTTTGCAAAATGTGAAGCATACATTGTCTGATTTTTTTTAATTTTTAGTTGAAACTTGCATTCTAAAAATAAAAAACATGAGTAGCAGTGAGGCTGGGAGTGATAGAGAAGTTGAAATGCAAACTAGAAGGGAAAGTGATGGGGGTGGTAGTAGAACTAAAGAGCAAAGAAACCCAATCCAATGCCCTCCTTCATCAACCAATACCAAAACCATGGAAGACTATGCAAAATACCCATTAGACAAAAAAAAACCATTCCTTCGATATGTTACAACTGTGGGTGAAAGAAAAAAAATTCAGGGGGGAGTAGGGTTTGGTTTTGCCATGTTTGTGAAAAGGATTTTAGGGGCAGCTACACAAGAGTTAGGTCTCATTTTTTGGGTGAGGTGGGCCATGGAGTTAGAGTATGTCCTGCATTGATAGATGAGCTATTTTTATAGTGCCAAAAAAATCAAATGGAGTTGGATGGTGGGGTTCAAGGTGGGTCTCCTTCTTTCCCAAGTTCACAATCATCTATGCCTGCTCCTAGTCCTTCCACAGTTGGTAGTAGTGTTGTCTTAAGAGGAAAGAGGAAGGTGAGTGGTAGTGAAAAGACAACCTCAGTTGAGTCCATGAGTGCTAAGTGGACCATTCATTATCATGAGAGATGGATTCTTGTGAACGACTACTCATGAAACATGGGTAAATGAGTTTGACTCATAAACTACATGGTTGAATCCTGATAGCAATATCACAATTTGACACACTATGGAAAATACCTCCTACTTATCAATTGATGAGCTAAAGGGGCTCTATAATGAATGGTTCATAAGGCACAACACTTGCTGAAGGTTTTGCAAATAGGCTTGCAAGCTAAGTGGGCTTAACCTTGGGGAAAACTCCATGGTTAAGCGTGCTTGAGTTGGAGTAGTACTAGGATGGGTGACCTCCTGGGAATGCCCAATGCTTCACCTCTGTGAGCATCACCTAGATGCAATGAGTGCTAAGTGGACCATTCATTATCATGAGAGATGGGTTCTTGTGAACCACTACTCATGAAACAAGGGTCAATGAGTTTGACTCATAAACTAGACGGTTGAATCCTGATAGCAATATCACAATTTGACATGATGTGGAAAATACCTCCTACTTATTATTTACTTTTTATTTTCAAGTGAATATAGGTTTTTAACCAAACTAAAGGTCTTTGTTTGATACACATGAAAAAAGAAAAATACTTTAAATACATGGACACTTTATACCAATGTTCATTTTTCAAAAAAATAAATAAATTTGGATATATACTAAAAAAGTTGTGTTATTAAATAATATTTAATTTTATTAATTTGAATTAAAATATTTAAAATAAATAAAACATGTAACAAAAAATTAAGAAAAAATATGTATGCATTAGATATCAATATTAATGATATATATGTAAGAAATTATGAATTTGTCTTATTTCTAGAAAAAGTTATGTATTATAGAATAATATCACATTAAAATTACTATAATATAAAAACCAAGCTATTAAGAAATATTTAAAAAAAAAAATATAAACTATTTATTTAACTTAAAAATATATATATTTATAATCTACACATTAAGTCTCAAAAATTACTAGTTCACATCATCTTCAATTTCTTAACTATTTGCTTTCTATAAATATGTCAAAAAGTGAAATTTTGGTTAAAAATACTAAATTTTAATTGCCCACATAAGCCAAAAAGAGGGACACACTATTGGGGGATTACCTTTTTGTTAAATAAAATTGTTATGTCTATGGTGTAAAAAGTTATTAATTCAAACTAAGTATTTCAATTTGAATGTTTTGAATATTATAATGAATGCAAAAATTAACTAACTCCCTCCATCTCTTTTCCTCTCTCTCCATTTTCTTTCAACCTCCTAGCTTGGTTTGAAACATTGATTCAAAAAACATTACATAGTTTTCATCATAATCATATTGATTATTCTCTCTACATTTCCTCCTTAACAACCTCCATGTGTTCTCATTCCAATGTGCATTCTCTTGCACATTCTCATACCCCACTTGCATGACCGTATATGCACCCCGCTCATCCTCCTCCCCAAGAACTGTGCTATCTTTGTGCACCCCTTCTCAACACCTTGGCCTTGAGGGTCTAAAAAATTCCTTCCCTTATATCCAGCTACACACAAAATCTTGAGTTGATCTAGGATTATCTTGCATTAAGTCTCATGGATTTGTTCATGGTTGTGTTACTAGAAAGGAGCTAGTAGAGCACAAGGGAATTTCTAAAGTGAAAATTGGTTAATTATGTTTATTATTCATTGTGAGGTAAGTAATTGTTACCTATGTTTCAAGTAAAGTTGGAGTTGTAACTTTACTAATTAGTCTTTGTAATTTTTCTTCTCTTGAACTTACCTTATGGTTAAGGATTGATTATGGAATTAGACACTCCTCCCTATTGTAAGAATTGTCACTAGGTCTCTGTAGGTTGTAATAATGAACTTGTATTGATAATGACTATGAGGAAGTGTAAGCACACAAGAAGCCCTAACATTTGTTGAAAATTTTAAGGCTTGAATTGGATTGATTTATCCACATGGTTCCACTATTCGCTTAGTGTTGATTGTATGTGTAATCTTGCCCATGGATCTTCAACCCATTCCTTTTGTCTAGGTTTGTCTTGAACTTTGCTAATAAATAATATAGCTCTTGAGAGATATTGTTAGAACCTTAGTTTGAGAGTTTAGACATATTTTTCCCTTGATTGTTTGGTGCTTACCACAATGAAAGGTATTAATGTAGTATTGAATCTCCCTATTAATGGATTTTTTAGTTGATTAATAATTGTTTAAATTTTAAATTAATTTAAAGGGGTTGGGTGAACTTAAAAGGGATTGTCTTTTCTTTGAAGAATTAAGGTTTTTGGCTATTTTTAACTTGCATTTTATGGAATTTCTTCCAACCTAATTCATGGTTGAGTCATGCTATCTTTCCTAATCAAATTGTCCCTTGATACTGTTAGTTGGATTGCAACTTTAGTTACATGAGAAGGATTTATTTGTTGTTATAAATGAATCTAAATCTTGATTACTTGTTTTAGTAAAAGCTTTATATGAATCATTGGATTACTTGCTTCCAAAGGTTGAGGTACAACTTGAACCAAAGAGGAAATGTTTTCCCTAATTATTATTATGTAAAGAGGGTTGAATCTATTGTGGAGATTTGTAGCGTTTCAATCAAAATATTTATGAAAATCAAACTCTTAACTTTTTACAAGAACTTATTATTTTTAAAAATAGTATTTGGATTTAATATTCAAATTAGATCTTAAATAAATTCATACATGTAATTCATTATTTATGCATCAACAATATCATCACATTTTCAAACAACAAATGACATATATAAGTCTCAATATTATTATAAAAATGAACAAAACAAATAACAAATGTAACTTCCTAATATCTTTCTTCAATTACAATGATTGTACTGCATTCAATGATATTGCAATATCAATAGACACAATGATGATAGGCTCTCATATTCATACCAACAACAGTATCAAATTAATACAATGTAGCTAGAATCCTCATCCAATGAAGCTAAAGTTTGAACTTATGTATGAGACTGCCCTTCAAAATCAATAGGGTTTATATCCTATGGTCTACTTGCTTGAACATAGGTGCTCAAAATGATTTCTAGAAAATATTTTTGTTAAGTGTAAATAATGATCCTAGAAATTCACCCTTTCATATGCATAAAAAAAAAGAGTCAACCACAAAGCAAACCTACAACATCAAATTTGAAGAAAGATTTTGGGTAGGAAAGATTCCACTTTGAAAGTTATGGCACCAAAAATAAATCATTAATGACATTATGACACATGCTACGAAGTTGGGAAGAGAACAAAAAATAATGGTGGGAATATTAGGGATTGGGGGTCGGAGACCACAAGACTCATACTATAGGTTAGTGCATTGAGCTTTTAACAATGGACCTATTGGTAAAGATAGGTCTAAAAGTTAGATAAATACAATAATGGAATGGGGGGAGGATGGAAGGCATCACAAGATGGATTATTCCAAAAATTTGATAGAAAGAAGGGAAAAACAAAGTTGTAAGGAAATTCATACTCAAAAAGGGAAAACACATAACAAATTAGACTAAGGGAGAAATACAAGAACAAACCTAATATGTACAAATTTAGATTAGTAGGAAATGAGACATGATAAGTCTGCCTCACTCAAAATTACTTGTCCTCAACCAATTACAAGTTTGAATGTTCTAGATTTGAGGGCCTTCCCATCTTACATGCTCTATGGGGATATCTTTTCACACAATCTTGGTGCTTCTATTTCTCAAATTCCTCTCCCTCAAATCCATGACTACTTTTGGAATCAAAATTAGATTGCATTCTTCATCAATCAAAGGCAATTCATATGAAGGTACTACATGTTTTCCCAACAATATTTTGAGGCATGAAGTGCAAAATAAATTGTGAATATTACTTCCTTCCAATAACTCTAACTCATAGGAAACTTCATCAATCCTTTTCAAAAGTTTGTAAGGTCCATAAAAACATGACTTGAGATTTTTCAAATCTACTTTCCTTAAATAAAGAATATTGTTGTATGGTTGTAATCATACAACACCATGTCTCCAACCTCAAATATTCTTTTGATCCTATGGTAATCTTGATCCTATTAAAACTTGCATACACTTTTTGTTTTTGATAAGATAAGTAGGGAAGGGCCCTAATCCCATAGAACAATAGTAGATCAAAAAGAGTAGCAGAGGTGGGAAACAACACCACCATCTTAACCAAAAAATAACATCAAATTGGCTCGCAGGCCCAAATTTAAAACCATAACCATAGTCCAGCCATTATCTATCAAAAACAAAAAGTTTTTACCAATATACTTTAAACTATGAAGACCATTAATTAAGTCCACAGTATTCCAGGTGGTATTCCACCAAATCTTAAAGAAAATAACTGAATAGTCCCAAATATAAGTATAATTCAAAAAATGAATGATTGGCATGGCACAACACAATATGGAAGAAAAAGGGAAAAAACTCTATACGATTTTAAAAAGAAGATAATCCTGAATCTTTAGACCCTTATGATGGCGCCAAGCGCAGGACTAGGTGAGTGTGAAGCGCAGGTTGTGGTGTAAGAGGCAGTGAATTCTGGCTCTGAGGATGGAGCCAGAGAGATGGGTAAGTTATTTTTTGATCAGGATGCGTATACAGCTACGGAGGCAGACAAAGAAAAGTATACAAGAATGGCGATTGGAAATTTAAATATTTATGTTTCCGAAGAGATCATCGACATTGCCATCCCAAACAATTTCCTGCACTCCCGGATCAAAAATCTAAAGAAGAGGGCTATCATTGTGAAGTTCATTGGCATATGGCCAACCTTGGAGCAGATTAAGCGACGAACGTCACATACTTGGGTGGGAATGGTTCCAGAAATCTCCTTTCTAGCGCTAGGGTTTGTTCAGTTTGTATTTCAAACTGAGTTGGATAGGGAGAAAGTCCTTAAGAGTGGGCCTTGGTTTATGGGGAACGCCAGACTGTATGCTCAGGCCTGGGCTCTCGATTTTGACCCCTATGAAGAACGGATCCGCTGTGCGCTGGTCTGGATGCGATTGCCAAAGCTCCCCATGGAGCTAAGAACGGAGGAGGTGTTCAGGCTCATTGGGAACTCCCTGGGGACATTCCTGCAAGCTCATGTTCCTCAGGGCAGTGGAATCTCGGATCCTTATGCACGAATATGTGTGAGTTTGGATTTAAGCAAACCAATCAGACATTCTATCCACCTTAACTCGATCCTTGGGGCATGCCTACAACAGGTGGATTACGAATGTATACCACTCAGATGTTTTGGATGCGGTCGAATTGACCACATGGAAAAAAATTATGACAAGAAGGTTCAAGAGAGTAACAATGTGAAGGAAAATGCATCTAGGTATGAATCCAATCGGATTCACAAGGATAAAGTAAGTAGTGAAGAGGGCAGGAAGGTTGGCGATGCATCGAATGATGTCAAGGTCTTCGATCAGAATTCACCGCGCGATGGGGGCCCTCCAGAGTTTACCATAGGATTTGTGGGGGAGGCACAACACCTTTCAGAGGTAGGGGAAAGGGAGCATTGATAAGCTTTTTTGGAGGCCAGCGAGGCCCAAAGAGTGACAGGGGTGTGCATATTTTTAACTTGCCAATAGGTATTGGAGCTGCGCCTGAGGTACCCGGGGTTGATGACTCTAAAAAGGAAAATGAGTGGTCCATGGCCACAAGGAGGATTAAGAAATTCAGAGGGAAGGGAGGCATCCAGGTTGATTTGGGGGGAAGCAACACCAGGGGTAGGAAAGGGGAAACTAGCAAGGCCAAGGTAAAGGCCCTAGAGGAAATTGAGAACGACACCTAGGCTTCAATGAGGCAATTTGTTTCCAATGGAGGCGGCCACCTCCCTGAATCCAAGAAAGGATGAAAGTCATCAATTGGAATATCTGAGGCCTCAATGGCCTAGAGAAGCGGCACCTTCTCAAACGCTTCATAGAGGTTGAGCATCTTGAATTACTACTACTGCAAGAAACCAAAGTGGACAAAGACGTTTTTTCTTGAAATGATGCCAAGAATTTGGAAAAATTGTGATGGGGTGGCTTTTAGTTCTTTGGGCTCTATTGGGGGCATTGCGATCATGTGGAACAAGGCTACCATCGATGGCATGGAACTTGAGGCCAAGGCTTTCAGTATTAGTATAAAATGCAAAGAAGTCAGATATGGTGACAAATTCTTCGTCAGTAATGTATATGGTTGCAATAATGCTGGGAATAGAGAGGAGGTGTGGAGCTATCTCAGGGATTTCAAATCAATGCAGAATTCTGATCACTGGCTAGTGGGGGGGATTTCAATGAAATTCTTTCACCAGAAGATAAAAGTGGAGGCAGGGCCTTTGGATCCCAAGGAATGTTGGACTTTAGGTAGTTTTGTGAAGATCTTTCTCTCAGTGATGTCAAGCCCAAGAAAGGCTGGTTCACTTGGAATAACAGAAGGGAAGGGGTGGATAACATTGCCTGCAGATTGGACAGATTCTTGATTGGCTCAGAATGGCAGTTAAGTTCAGACTACTTCACTGCTGAGGTTCTTTCTTATGGAGGCTCAGATCACTAGCCTATCTCCCTTATGGTTGAGAAGGCCTCTAAACCTAGAGGGTTTCCCTTTAAGATGGAGGCTATGTGGTTTGAGGCTCCTGATTTTGAACATAAGTTGTCTGATTGGTGGAATATTGACGTAAGGGGATGTCGTAGATACATTTTATATAGGAAATTGAAGGAAGTTAAGCTCCAAGTCAGGTCATGGAATAAAAATTCCTTTGGAGATCTCTTTAGAAACAAAGACAGGGTGGAGGCTGAGTTGTGTGAGGTTGAAGCAGAGATTGCTAGTAAGGGTCTCTCCACTGAGCTTCGGGATAGGGAGTCAAAACTAATGAAGGAAAATAATAGAATTCTTTGAATGGAGGAAATGTTTTGGCACCAGAAATCTCGGGTGAAATGGTTGAACGAAGGAGACAAAAATAAAAGCTTCTTTCAGTTAACAACTAAAATTAGAAGACAACACAACCAGGTTTGCAAAATTATGACACCTGAAGGGGCTCAACTTGAAGACATGGAAGCTATTAGAGCTGTTGGAAATTTTTTTTTCCAGGCCTTGCTCAATGATCAGGGTGACTTGGATAAAGAGGCCCAAGATGAATTGCTGCACAACATTAACATCTGTATAACTGAGGACCAAAATGTTGCGCTCATGGCCCCCTTTACTGAGGAAGAGATCAAGAATGTTGTTTTTTCTATGAGAGCTAGGAAGGCTCCAAGGCTTGATGGATTTGAGATAGATTTTTTTCAAAAATTCTAGCATATTGTGGGTGAAGATGTCTGGGGTGTAGCGGAGGAATGCAGGTGCCACAAATCAATGTTAAAATCTTGGAATACTACCTTTATTTCTCTTATTCCAAAGGTTTGGGATGCGAGCAATTTTGACCAGTACAGACCTATCGCATTATGTAATACCATATACAAAGTGGTGGCTAAGGTGATCCAAAAAAAGCGGAAGGAAGTGGTGGTAATCAAATTGGATATGAACAATGCTTATGATAGAATATTGTGGGAGTTTCTTATCAGTATCATGAGGAAGATGGGGTTTTGTGATTCTTGGTGTAAATGGGTTTACAGCTGTGTCTCTACTTCCACTTTTGCGGTCCTAATCAATGGGGTTCTGATTGAATTTTTCAATGCCAGTAGGGGGCTTCGTCAGGGGGATCCCCTGTCCCCATTTCTATTTTTAATCTTTGGTGAGATCCTTAGGAAAAGCATCCAATCTAGGGTCAAAAATGGTGAAATAAAGGGGCTGCAAGTTTCAAGTGGGGTGAGTAACATCTCACATTTAAAATTTGTTGACGATACACTCTTATTAGGTGAAGCTACTAGTAGAGAGGCCCGAGCTTTCAAAAGGACAATGGTGCAATATGAAAAGGAAACGGGGAAAAAGGTGAATGAGTCCAAGTCTCAAATTTTCTTCCTCAAGATGCATAGTATGGAAAGTCTGGAGGTCCAAAGGATTCAGGGTTATGAGATCAACCAACTTCCGAGCAAATATCTTGGCATGCCCTTGTTGGCTAGGAAGGTTTCCATGAATGATTGGAGTGGTGTCATCAATAGAATCAATGGTTTGCTGGAGTCTTGGAAAGGGCGATGGCTGTCTCTTGCAGGTAGAGTTACGCTCATCAAAGCTACCATGTCTGCTATCCCAACTTACATGATGTATGTCTTCCAAATTCCTTGTAAGCTGGCCAAGGTGATTGAGGATACGAAGAGAAGCTTCCTTTGGAAAGGATGCAGCGACAGTTTCAAATATAATTTGGTGAAGTGGGATGATGTGTGTAATCCCATCGAATGTGGTGGCCTTGGCATTAGAAAATGCCTTCAGATGAACCTGACATTGGGTGCTAAGCTTGCATGGAGAATTTATAAGGAAAAAGGAAAATTATGGAGCAAGGTACTATAGGCCAAATACCTCCAAAATAATGTTGAGCTTCTATTTGACAAGGAGATAGATATGCCTACAGGCTCCAACATATGGGGTTTTTTGTGCCACTGCAGAAGGTTGATTCTCCTAGGGCTGAGGTGGTGCCTTGGGGATGGAAGTAAAATTAGTTTTTGGAGGGATAGGTGGTTGGACCTTGGTACTTTGGAAGACATTCCTAGGTTCAGGCCTGTGATTAGCCATTTTGAAGATATTATAGGAGTCAAAGCTAGAGACTATATGATGGGTTTGCCCTCGGCTGGCTCTTGGGGTATGCTTAAGGCCCTAGTCATGGAGTTGAACCAGGTGTGTGCGGAGATATAGGGAGAAATTGAGAAATGGCCTTTATTAGTGCTGAGAGGTGAGGATAGGCTTGTCTGGGGTGACAGAGGTAGTGGCCAAGTCTCAGTTAAGGCTATGTTCAGAGAAATTTTTTGCAATTTTGAGGAGGAGGCTTGGGAATCCAATGGAGGGTGGTATAAGCACAACTTTCCCAAGATTAACTCCTTTCTTTGGATCGTTGGAAGGCACATGGCTCTCACATGGGATAGGCTAAGACTGTTTGGGAAGGCGGGGACTTCCAAATGTCTTATGTGCGAGGCAGATGAAGAAAGTAATGATCATCTTTTCCTCCACTATAGTTTTGCTAGCCAACTATGGAATATTTTTATGAGCAGATGGAAGTCTGCTTGGGTTCTCCCCAAAAATATCTCGAGACTTTTAGAGAGTTGGGAGGCATAGATCCATAGCCCAGGTCTCAAGCTGATCTGGAAGGCTGCCCCTACAACCATTGTGTGGAACATTTGGATTGAACGCAATCGAAGAATTTTTCAAGATAAAAGCAGAGCTGTGGAGTGTGTTTGGGATAAGGTGAAAAGTTCCTTTTGTGAAATCGGGGAAATCCAGAAAAGTAAAAGAAGAGAGGTCTACACCAGCCAGAAGGTTTGGGGGTATGCTTGGCTCCGTTTCCATTGGCTTTGTGCTCCTATGCTTGGGCCTGTCACTAGGTCATGCTATGGGGCCTGGTCTCTCCCTTCGTTAGATTGGATAAAATTCAATTTCGATGGAGCGAAAAATTCTAATCCAGGCAAGGCTGGAGGAGGTGGGATCTTTAGGGATTGTCATGGGCAACCTATTGGCACTTTTTCCCTTGACCTCAGGATGGATACAAACAATAAAGCTAAGGCTTCTGCTCTTTTGTGGGGGATTGTGATTTCCAGAGAAAAGGGGTGGGAGAAGTTTTGGATCGAAGGAGACTCAAAATTGATTATCAAAGCCCTTGGGGGGGGAAATATGGTGGATTGGAGACTGAATGCACTAATGCAAAATGCACAGAGGGCGGTTAAAGATCTTGAGATGCTAAAAGTGACACACATTAGGAGAGAAGGAAATCACGTAGCAGACTGGTTAGCCAGTCTCGGTATATGGTTGGTTAGGGATAATGGTGTTTGTGTCTCTGAGTGGTGGAGCAACTTCCCTTTCCCGATGATCAAGCTTCTCTAGGATGATATCCGAGCTATCCCCAGTTAGGACCCTCAAGATTTTTCTCCCAACTTCCGTCAGGATGTTGCTAATTCGGTGTAGGGTGGCTTGTGTTTTGCGGGGCAACTCTTACTTTGGTTGTTTTTTCTCTATGCATGGCGTTGGGCTGTTCCTCTTTGTTATCACTATGGCTACTATACATTGATGTTGATCTCGACATTTGTGGCTATGATTCCTATGTTTCCTTCGGTTCCTGGACCTAAACTAGGTTTTATTTATAAAAAAAAAGTATAATTCAAAAAACCCATCAAAAAGCAGAAAACACAAGCCAAGCCATTAACTGGCTTTCTTTAACATGTCCCCATAGTCTCCTAAGAGAGCCACATAATCGCACTAGTTAGGTCCCTTTGTTTCATCCAGCAGTTTTAGGGCGTCAGATTTCCCCTGCTTCTTCAATTTTTTGGTAAGCTTCATTTCTCTCGAGGCCACTCCTAGCATCACATGTCTCATCAACCTGTTAGTGACTCTCATTATAGTAACCAATTCCTTTTCCATATCCTCAAACTCGACCTAAAAAAAAGTTTAATCTACTTTTAAAAAAATCATTACTCAAAACTTAAGTTTTATTCTCCAATCCAGGAAACCTGACATCCTATTCATTCCAAGCTTCAGTATTTTCCTCAAATGGATCCACTTGCTTCTCCTCTTCCTCATCTTTTTCCTCCTCCAATTCATCTTCCCCCTTTTCATAGGCTGTGTCCTCAAAATTGGAATCTTCAGATTCATCATCTTCCTGAGCCTCAAACTCCTCATAACCCAAGACTTCCGCCACATCCACATACACTTTTTGTTTCCCCTTTTTCTCTTTTGAGGCCACCTTCGCCAGCTGGGAAGACCTTCTTCCACCACTACCGCCACTCCCCTGTCCCTGTAAAGTCTCCTTGACCTCCTCCTTTTGGTTCACATCCTCAGAAATATGAATAAAATCACTAAGATTTATATCAAGTCTGGTTTTCTTGGCTTTTGGGGGTTCTAACAATAGGGGAGAGTGTTTCCTCTTTTTAGGGGTAGCTCTAGTAAGCAATAAGTCAACATTCTTCAAATCCTCACTTTTCTGGGACCGAGGGGTAGAAGGATTAGACACATTTTCCACCGAAGAGTTTCTTTTGGCAAGGATAAGCAAACATCTCACAACAACAGCAGGAGGGTTTTAGGGAGGTTGTTCAACAACGGGGGTTCACCAACATCAGGGTTGTCCACCCCCCACAGTTCAACAATTTCCTCATCCGACTAGTTAGGGTGATCAATTATGGAATTTAGAGGATTACCATGGGGATTTTGGGAAAGGGAAAATTTATACAGAGTGAGCATAAGACCTTGATGGAGGGGCGAGTTAGCTCCTTTTTCAATATTAAGCTGCATTGAGGACAAAAGGTAAAAAGGAAAGTTTATGCCCTCCCCATGTCTAATGTGATTTAAAATGGGAAAGTGGTAAGCATGAACAAACATATAGTGACCTTCAAGAGTAAAATATCACATAACAAACAAACTCACAAGGGAAAAAGGAGGAGGAAGTTCGAGTCTAGCATACCCATTCTATAACTGCTTGATATTTTCTTCATCATGTAGAAAATTATCCACAAATCTTTGGTAATCAGCTCCACTTTTTTAGCAACCTTTAGTCTAGCATTCTACAACCCCGTGGCCTTAGCTATGAAACGAGAAGTAACCTCAAATTTCATAGCACCTATAGATACCTAGCCTTTCCTCCAAGAACTAGTGAATTTCGTCATTAAACTTTCGTTATAGCCTTTGAGGGATTGGAAGAAGGAGGCCATTCATGTGTTCTCAAACAAACTCCATAGGTCACCATTCCATTTCAGAGCTTGGCAGTTAGGCAGCTCAATTCGTTTTCTCGAACCTCCCATCTTGCTCCTCTACAAGTTCTTATGAACATGTGACTGGCTTGTCTTCATACTCTCCTCAACAATTTGCTTTCTGCCCTAATTGTAGCTAGCTCTAAAAACCCAAACAAAACTTAGACCCACGAAAGAATGGAAATTCAAGAAGTTTCTTGTTAGGGAAGCCAACCTCACATTTCTCAGAACCCAAAATTCATTATGAATTTTACAAGCATTAACATCCATAATTAACTTATTTCCTTCTCCCTCTATAGAAATTCATGAATAACTGACAGAGGGCTTTTCGACACATATTGAAATGACATCCTTTATCAAATCCAAAATCTGCATGTGATTTTTGAACATACTCTTTAAAGGGAAATTAATGATATTATCTCCCTCGAAGATCCTCCTATACTTGCACGTACACCTTAAGCCATCATTACTGAGAAAGCTTGACAACACCACTTGGTACCCTTTAGTCCCACCAACAACTAAATTATCAGCTACACATTTGATATTCATTTTCAAACTTTTCATTAAGGATGACATCTCTAAGAGGCGGTGATATATTTCCACTGGTCCACCATGTCCAACCCCTGCACCCTAGCACCACATTGGCTGCACAATTAGCAGATTTATTCCCTTCCCTATACATATGTTGAACCTAATAGATAGTAAAATATTTTTTAATTACTTTACATCTATCTATAATATTTTTTATTTCCCATGGAGGAACAACTTCATCATTTAAAATATCCACAATTAACTTTGAGTCCCCTTCGATGATAACATTTTTAAAACCCAAATCCTTTAGGAAATTGAAGGCACCAAGAGCAACTATAGCTTTTTATTTATTGTTAGAGTAGACACCTAGGTTCACTCCAAAACCCATAATACAGTCACCTTTTTGGTTTCTCACCAAGCCTCCAACTCCAGCCTGACCCGGTTGCCTTTTGAGCAGTCATCAAAGTTGCACTTCACCCAATCTTTCAGAGGAGGACTCTAGACAATGCCCATCCTATTAAGCATATTGGAACAATTTAGATTGGTTAAGTCTCTCCTTATACCCCAATTTTTTTTTATTCTCATTTCCTTGTAGTTCGACCAGGTGTTGGAGAAGTTGTATCTACCTGCCTCAATATTTTCCTTAATTTGAATTCTAATTACCTGAAACACCTCCCCACTGCTTCTCTCCACCTCTCTAAAAATTCTATTGTTTCTCTCCTTCCATAACCCCCATGTAACAAAGGGAGGGACTTGATTCCATAGATCCACAATAACATTATGAGAGAAAGGACAGTTTGACCATCCTTCTATAAATAGCTTCATTGGATTGGGAAAGACCCAATTCGAAGACAACAATTGCAAAACATTGGACCACACATCCATCACATAATTGCAATGGAAGAACAGATGAATTATCAATTCTTCCTCCTGCTTACATAGAGAACACCTATTAACCAAATGGAAACCTCTCTTGACCAGGTTGTCAATAGTGAGGATATTGCCATGGGCAGCAGTCCACCAAAAATAATTAATCTTAGGAATCAGATTCTTAAGCCACATCCCTTTCTAGAAGGGATCAGGAGCATCATCCTAAGCCCTCACGAAGTCTTCATAGGTCTTTCTAACTGAGAATTTTTTTGATGAACTGATTTTCTAGAGCCACTCATCCTCCCTTTCTCTATCGAACCACTTCACCTCCCCAATCAAATTATGCAGGTTGATGAGGAGTGGATCCTATTTCACATGTCTTTGACCACACTAGTTATTTCTCCTTAACAAAGCATCAAATTCCTTCCATTTTGGTTCCTCCCCTTCCCAGATTATGTAATCACTCATGTTTTTGCCACAAATTCTATGAAGACTACGCTTTAGGGGATTCAAATCCTCATAAGCAGACAAGGTGATATTCTCAATCCAAGGATCCTTCCAAAAATTCGTATTAGTCCCATTCCCTATTCTCTTCCTTTCCCCCAACTTCAACACATTCCTTAACCTGATAAGATGGTTCCATAAGGTTGAACCAGAAGGTAGATCCAATTGAGATAGGAAACAACCATAATTCCTATTTCTCAAGTACTTGGCTTGAAATTTTTTGACCTAGTCTTTGGAACCTTCCAAAAGATTCTAGCCAATTTTAGCAGTTAAGGTCTTGTTTAGCATATGAATTATTCACATCCCTAATCCCCCACACCTTTTAGGCCTACAGACTTTATCCCAGCTTACAAGAGATATTCTATTTTTTTCTTATCTTCCTAATCACATAAATTTCCTCTGAATCTGTTCTATCTTCTCCCTTATATGAGCAAGAATTTTAAACAAAGAAAGGTAATACACATGAATATTCTGAAGAGAGGCTTTAAGGAGTTAGATTTTACTTGAAAAACTTAGCAGTTTCCCCTTCCATATTGCCAATTTATGTTGAATTCTTTCTAATAACAGGTTCCAATAATTATTTTCCAATCTTTTAGAAAATAGAGGGAGACTGTTGATGGTGTTTTTATGCACTTCACAACACGCAGTGCACAGGTGCACTACCTCTCTTGAAAGACAATCTCCCACAATCAAGTTGCAGAACACTATCCCAAGGTCTCTCGGGTGTCAGGTCATGACAGTGCTAAGATACCTCAGTAGTTTGATGTGATTTGCTGGAATCACAAGGCGGTCTTACAGAAATACAAAGTATGGGCACAAAGCATGAAGTTGGATCTTTGAAAAGGGAGTTCTTAGCATGAAAGCAGTTATGTGTTGGCTGTAGGTTCAAACAGCAGTCCAAACTCCATCTAGTTGTTAGATTTGGCTTTATAATGTGCAATGAACCTTGGTATTGTTCAGTTTCTAAAGAAAGTGAAAAAAGAGCGAAGGGGAAGAAAAGTTCCTAAGCCTAAAGCTTGCTGCGAACAGTGATAATGGAGTTCCTGCAATGGACAATTCCTTCAAAACAATATCCCACTTAACCAGGGATTTCACAGTATCATGGAAATTGTGCTATCTTCTAAGGGCTGCAGATTTTTATCCTTCATCCACCACATACATGCATGAACTAAAGATAAGTGTTTGGGAAGCTTTAATCAAGTCCAGGCTAACTTTGCACAGCTGTCTACCTTCAGCAAACAGCAAAAAGTATGGACTAAGGGATCATCAACAAAATAGGAATTTTCACAATCAGCCAACAACATTCCTAAAATTATCAAAATAACATGAACAGCTAACTAAACAGCAAAGAGATCTAAACTAAACATCTAATATTGGAGAAGTGAATCAATTGACATGAGAGAAAACAAGGAAATGCACCAAGTCAATGCTATTTCTCATAAATTTCAGCAGCATGCCTTTACAACAATTCAACTCTCACTTTTGCAAATGAGGGGAGTGCTCTATTTATAGTTTTCAAAAAACCAAATGAATGGCCAAGATTCATTTCCATTGTGTGGCCACGATTCATTACAAAATAGGGTTTCACCTACCCCCAAATAGATTTACAATTTTAAAACATCTTTTGTCTTTTCCCTATTTTGTCATCTAGTGGATGACACTATTTGCTTTTTCGTCCTGTAGCTAATTGCTGTTTCTTTGGCTGTAGCTACTCTTCTGGGAGGTCCTTCTCCTTGGCTGGGCTGTCTGGTTGCTCCTCGGAGGCTGTGTGTTCGATATGCTTGAGGATTATGGCCTGGAGCTTGTCTACCTCGAGGATTTCACATCTCAACGCCTGGTAGCTCCATTCTTTGGCATTGTCTTCCAGCCGCTTCCAGTCCTCATCATACTTTGAGCCCTGATCTCTGAATAGCTCTGATCTATCGAAGGCACGGGCAGTGAAACTCAGGAAGTCCATTGTGATATCTTCGGCTGTCCCGTCCTTCATCTTTTCCTCAAAGTATGACCTGACCTTTTCTGCATCCAATTGCACCGTGGGCATATCATGGCCCGTTATCAGCTTAAGGTACTCGGCGCATTCAGCTCGGATTTCTTTGATCCATGCAATATCCGGATCCAACCTGCTCTGGATCTGCTCCATCCTTTCTTTTCGGTTGATGAGGTCTCTGCGCCATATGTCTACCAACCAGTGATCTTCCTTCTTCAATTCTAACTTCTCTTCCCACACGCTTTCTGGCTTTTGAAGGATGGCTTCAACCTTCGGGAAGGTGGAGTCGTAGATCGCAGGGAAGTTGGTGCAGAGTTTCTTCGTACTTTCCAAGGATTGAACCAGGTCCAGGAACTTATTAGCTATTTGCACAGCCAAGCCGATCCCTACGTTTCTGACGCTCGCAACCTGCTGGAACCAGTCCTCCGTGGTCTTCTCCAAGTTTTTCCTCCTTTCCAGCTTATCTATCTGTTCCTTGGAGAGTAGCTGTGGCGCAGCTGTAGAGGTAGTGGGGAGGTCATCTATTGAAGACCACTGCTGGATATAGTCGGTCAGGGCAGCAACCTGCGCCTTTAGCTCGTCTTTGGTGACCTTGTCCTATTTAATCAGATGCACCACCATGGCCATTGACTCCTCCAGATGTCCGACCTTCTGCTCCCTAGTTGCTGTCCCCAGGTCAATAGTGGAGATGTTGTAGCTAACTCCGGCCTGGCCAACAGTTGGCGTTACTACTTGTGCTGCCCGGGAGCCAGAAGCGTCCATGGTTATCCTGGAATGGACCTTAGGCTTCTTCTCCTTCTTTGTTACGGTCAGGGATCGAGCCAAGATGGCTTCCAATCTCGACCTCGGGTCGCTCATAACAGGAGTAGTCTTTTCGAGCTGCTTTTCCAGCCAGTCGGGCATGACAGATTTGTCTTTGGGTGCCTCATGGCTGCCTTCACCCTTCTCCGTTAACTGTAAGATCTCTGCCTCTTCCTCCTTTTGAAGCTCTTCCTTTTCCTTGGCAGCATCCTCCTCCTCGTCAGAGTCTTGATAAAACACGAGGCGCTTAACGGGTGCCTTGGTGGTCAATATCTTGGTGGGATCTTCTTCTTTTGTTGCCTCTTCTTCTTTCTTCTCTTCAGTGGCCCCAGGTTCGGGGCTCTTCACAATGTGGGTCTCAGCCTCAGTGATATCCTTTTTAGGTTGCTCTTCTTGCGGCTGTCCCTCTTTACCACGTGGCGACTGTTCTGCCTCCTCCCAAACATCCTTTGGCTGCTGAGCTGACTCTTCCTCGATATCTTCATCAAAGGTCTGAACAACCTCCTTATCACCTGAGCCCTCCTCTCCATCCTTGCTCTCGGAGGAGCCCGTCTCCTCTTCCTCGTAGGCAACCTTGTCGATGGTTCTGTGCCCGTATTCGGGTTGCTCATAGTAATCATCGGCCTCCTCTTCGATAGGCTTCGAAGCCTCCTGTTCCAGCTCCTTGGAAATCTGTATTGTGGCCTCCATGGCTGGCAGCCCTGTTGGCGGTTGCGAAGGCTGAGATGTTGCGAGGGCCTGGGCCAGGGCTGCTTGGAGCGCATGGTCCATTAAAAGCTGCGAGAGCTCAGGAGGAAGACTCTGCAGGTGTCGCGTAATGGCCTCGGGTATAGTGGAGAGGGGAATAGGCGATGCTATCGTTGCTAGAGGCAGGGAGGCGATGGGTGACATGGCAGCAGTAAAGGAAGGGGAAGTGGTCATGCTCGAGGAAGAGTCGATATTGATTATGGACCCGGCCGGGGGCGAAGAGGCAAGGTGGACAGAAATGTCCACCGCTTGTGGAGATGAGGCGACTGCGGCCTGAGAGGTGGGCAGCACACCAGTCGAGGGAGGAAGGAGCAATGGAGGCTGCGCCTCTGTTGTGATTACTGTCCTTTTAAGCTTCTTGGGAGATGAGCCTCCCGTATCCTTCGTTGCTTGTTCTTTGGGGTCCCCGGACTGTGCTGTTTCTGCTTCTTTTCTCTTCTGGGACCTGGTGATGGGGGGAGACTTGGAAGTCTCACTAGCTGATGGGGAGGCAGCAACGTCCTCCGTGGCGCTCGGCTCGCTTTTGAGTGCTTCATATGTTAAAGTGACTCCCTGTCGCCCCAGTTGTGCCACTTGCCCATCAACCCACTCCTTAGTGCGAGCTATAATTGGCTTCATGATAATATCCAGGTCCTCGACCTCTTGCTCGTCCCAGTCGATGGAAGGGATTGCCAGGTCGGCAACCGCAGGGTACCTCGGGTGCACAAGGGTGGACTCATCCTCTTCAAGTTGGTCTAGCACCGGAAACAGCTGCACTCTCCTTAAAAACTACACTGTCATTCGCATGTAGTGTCTCTGGCAGACCTCCTTATCATCTTTACAATCCGCCCAGAAATCTTTGACATGGTACTGGTGGGCGTATGCTGGTCCTAGTGCCTTCCTGACGTGGCCGTGGGGGTCCATCCGTGGGCGAGCCGTGTACCATTCAAAGTTATATTTTTGAGTTCCTTTTCTGAGTTGCCGGCGCATTGAGATGTTTGCAGTCGATAGAGGCCCTGGCTGAGGGTCATGCGATAAGGGATCCCTGCTACATGCTTGTTGCTGAAGACCGCTTGAATATGTTGGAGCTGCCGGGAAAACTCTAGGAGAATAATCCTATCGTTCGGGTATCTCGGCAACTTGTTCGGCCGTTCCATGAATCCCTGGGCACGGATGTAAGTGAACTTGGGGAATTGAATGTATAAGAAGGCATACTCCTTCAAGAGTGCCCTGGCGCTGTGAGATACCCTTCTCTCGAAGTCCCCGGCTATCAATCTGATAATGTGGCCTATGAAGGCATCATTGACCCAGCGGTACTCTTTTTTGAAGTAACGGTACTGTAGTTGAGGGTACCGGTCAAAAGGCTTAAGCCCTCATTTGTGATCCCCATCCGGTGCCATAAATAGCCCACTATATTGTTTCTGACCTGCCAAGGAGTATACCAGGTACGAGGTCATGTAGAACTTGTTGCTTTTCTTGACATTTACGAACTGCTCGTGGAAGCAGTTGCTGATGATGCTCCCCCAGTCGAACGAGATCTTAGTTTTCACATCCTCATTTCCTCGTATGATTTGCTCAATATAGTAAGCCATCCACTCTTGGAAGTAGGCGGCTGCTGGGAGGCCCATGACCCTGCTTAGCATGGTCACCAAGTCGTGATAGTCCTCGTGGAAGTCGCTGCGGAACAGCTCCTGGGGAACCT
Organism: Sequoia sempervirens; assembly: GCA_007258455.2. Classification (NCBI taxonomy): domain Eukaryota; kingdom Viridiplantae; phylum Streptophyta; class Pinopsida; order Cupressales; family Cupressaceae; genus Sequoia; species Sequoia sempervirens. Next base: position 479,424 of record VDFB02325944.1, on the reverse strand, counting down.
TTGCAGCGCTGCCCCGTCTCTCCTTTAACCAGTAAATGTTAATTGACTTTTTGCAGCCCAATGGATTGGCATCCCATGCCGCCTGACACTGCTCCAAAGTGGGGATCTGCATGTGCGGGAACGTGGGAATGTGGAACGTTTTTGTGATTCCCTCCGGAGACATGTCAGCAAGGATATTCCCTTCTTTGTCCACGATTGTTCGGGTATCCGTCTGGTAGGCTTCCCGGCAAGCCATCACCAATTCAGGTGCTATCAGAGACGGAGGGAAGCCGACAGCTTTGGCAATTCCACTTTGGCGTATTAACCGGGCATTCTTTGTTTTAGGGTCCACTTTGACCCTCTGGGTGAACTCATCTATGTCCACCTGGCCTATATTGGTATCTGAGATTTCTTTCCAGTCAGTCGAGACCTTCGACTGGAGCGGCTCACCCTGAAATTGAAACTTCATTTGGTCCTTATCGCCCTTTCCACGAGCGGCCCTTCCGGATTTCTTGCCCTTGTCTTTTTCGGCGGAGGCCCCTGAAGTTCCTGCGGCCGATTCCATATATCCTGCAAGCAAAGGGTGAGGTCAGCACAACAAAACACCAATAACATTAATGTTAGTCCGCATTGTGAGCATATCATCTAAATAACCATTCAAATGCATCATAAATTTAATCCTCAGACGATATCGATTTCATTTTAGGGCAATTGAGCAATCCGGGCCCAGAGGGCCGGACTTCCCTGGCAGGAATGCTGCCAGGAAGGGAAAACACGACCGAAAGTTCCCGGAGACCCCCGTTGGTCAGATTTTGATGTTCTAAGAGACCCATGATGGAGAATGGCATGATTTAGGACGTGGGTCAACGTTAGATTTTCAATTTGAATCGATTTGGATCGATTTGGGGAGCTCCGAGGTTTCAGGCCCGGCAGTCAAGGGAAGGAAGCCGGCGGCGGGCGACATTGACTAAGTCCGAGGGCCGGAGCCCGAGAGGCAAAAAGATGGCCGACATGAAGTGCGGTTTAGTGGTTTAGACTAGACGGCATTCAGAGAACCGGGCCCCACGGGCTGGGAGGCCGCGACGCGAAGGCCGCCACATACTCTTTCATCATTTTGGACGGCGGCGAGGAGGAGACCGAAGCCTGGAGGGCAGGGAGCCGAAGGAGGTTCACCGCCGAATGATTTTGCAATGTGGCCCAGCGGCGACAGCGAGGTGAAGTTCGGGCTCTGGCCCACGGGAGGACGCAAGGGGACGGCCGCCGGGAAGTAATGACAACTCACAGGCGACGGCGGCGAAAGGCACCCTGGGACCCGGGAGGTGGAACGACGCGAGGTGCAGGCCGCCGCATGCATTTTGCGATGTTTTCAACGGCGGCGGTGAAAGACAGACCGGGACCCGGCGACCGAAGAGATGGGAGACGCAGGCCGCCGCGAAGTACAGATAGTGACGGCGAAGAGGCCGACGGGGCTCGGGAGGCGGGGTGCTGTGGGATGATGGCCGCCGGGAAATTTCATCAAAGTTCGGGCGACGGCGGCGGCGAAAGTATCCCTGGGGCCCGAAGATCGGGAAGCCGGCAGGGTTCCGCCGTGAGTGACGGCGAAACTGTCACAGAGTTCCGGGGACAGAACCCCGGACGACCGGGCCCGAAGGGTCGCGGGGTAGCAAGGAGGACGCCGAAAGACGCCAAGAGATTTTGAGGCTAAAACGGCGGTGAGTTTGAGGCAGAGGTCCGGGAGGGGAAACCCGGAGACCCGGGCCCAGAAGGGCGGACCTCCGTCGGGGGTTTTGCGGCTTTGGATTCCGATGGCGATGGAGGGTTTCGGGCCCGGCGGGGACCTTTGCACTGTGCGAAGAACGCCCATGACGCGGACAAGTCCCGGGCCGGCGGTGAGGGTGATTCCGATGGGTTCCAAAAAATTCGAAGACATGGGTTATGGGCGCGACGGGGTGATGTTCAATTTTACGCAATTTAATTCATTGTTCACTTTAACGAAATCCACAAAATAGATCAAAACAATCAAAGGGAAAACGAGGATGGCCTACCTCCAATTCGCTAAGCGGGAAGTTGATGGGATTCACCGGCAGGGTTGACGGGCGACGATGCTGATGTCGATGATCGTGATGATGCCGATTGCAGTGGGCTCCAATTTAATCGCTGCTCCAATTTGCTCAAATTCGCCAAGTTAAAATGACATTGGGGACCATGGTTTATATACCCTATCGGTCATTAATGCTCGCATTTATTGCACGTACGATCGCACCAAAAGTTTGGTGGGTTTCAAATTTGAGTCGGCGGCGACGGTGAAGACTTCGGGATCGGGCAGGCGGAAAGCCGTGCAACAACGGCCGCCGCAGAACTTTACGAGGACTTCGAACGGCGGCGGCGAGGGGATGCTCGGATCCCAGCGGGCGGGAGGCTGTCGGGAGATCGCCGCCGAGGGCTTCACTTTGCACTTGGAGGGCGGCGGCGAGCAAAACCTGGAGAGCGAGGGGGGGGGGGTACCGGAGGATCGCCGCCACGGTGGGTGATCCCGGACAGAAGTCCGGATGGACTTCCGGAGCTCGGGGCCCGAAGGAGAGGGGCCACCGGAAACCCCCAAAGAACCACGAATGGAAAATGACAGGGCGGGTCCCGGAGGACGGAAAGACGCCCCGAGAACGCTGCCGGGGCGGCGAACGAAAGGGGGAAGCCCGATAAGGGAATCCTGGAGGCTCGGGCCCGGAGGGGCCCGTGTCCGGCCCAGAGCCCAAAAGGTCCAAGGAACCCCACGAGGCCCCGAAGAGCAGCAAAAGGCAAAAGGGAGAATGTAGTCGATTTTATGATGAAACTTTTAGGATAATATTGACCATGAAAAATGTCAAAAAAAAGAGGGGCACGAAAATGAGGTGGCCCCGATAGACCTGGACAAGGCTTACAGAAGAGAGTCCCGTTCAACATGCAGTGTTGAGGGCACAATAATATCTAGAAATGTTGAAATAACTTTTCAAGACTAAAAATTAGGACTAATCTACCAGTGGTGGAAATTTAGTCCTCCTGCAAATATCAGGAATTTAGGGATAAAATATGGTAGCCATAGGTCTATACTTTCTTTCTTGACAAGTGTCCTCACTTGATTCTACAGAAAATGGGGTAGAAAGTCTCTCTAAGCTTGAATTAGGGTTGTGATGACTTGATTGAATTTGAAGACTTATTGACCAATTTTCAACGCCTATTTTCTTGCCAAAACTACATACAAAAGTCTGTAAATACACATGCAAAAGGGGGAAAATGGTTAAGGGTTAGAGTATAAGGGTTTTCTTTGGTCAAACCCCACTTTGGTAATCAAACCCTATGAAATGAAATGAAAGGAGAATGATAAATAAACAACATGAAATATCATAAACTTACCAATATCTTGATGTAAAAATTTGAAGATATGCAATGGAGGGCTCCAATGGATGACTTGATAATGCTTGATTGCTTGATTGCTTGTAAGATTGAATGCTTAATGAGTGCAAGAGATAATGAATTGTAGGAGATTTTAGGAGCTGTAAAATGAAGAGAAAAACCCTTATTTATACTTCATTTTACTAAAATTTCTTGAAAATAACACATCATAGGCCAACCTCAAGGTTTAGAGGACAAAATCCTACCATAAATTTGAAATTGTTTTGAGTTTTGTGCCAAAAAGGTCTAAGTCACCCATACTGGTGACTTAGTCCTACTTAAGAAAATTAAGTGGGTGTCAAGAATCATGGGTCATTAAATGTTGTCCAACGATAGTATCCTCATAAACACACTTAAAAATGTCTGAAAAGTGTATTAAAGGGCCATTCATATATGAGAAAGGGTTGAATTAGTGAAGATGAGTCTAGAAAAGTGTGAAAGTGAGTTACAACAGTTTACAACATTTTGAAGTAAGACTTGATAAGTAATAAAAATATTATGATAAAAGGGTCCTAGAAAAGTGTGAAAGCACGAGCTACAATAATTCACAACACCTTTACAAGACAAACTAGAATTCTTATGATTCATAAAGATTCAAGACCTAATGAGAATGTGTTGGCCACATTACAACATTAGATTTAGAAAAAATCAAGCCAAAGTCCAAAAGAGAGACTCAAGTGAGCATAAAAATTCCAACTAAACATTTTTTGGTGACACATTACGCTCCCACTTTAGTGAGAGGATGAACTTGCTTCAAACTCTCGCTAAATTAGCTCAACATGCACATTGAGAGGGATCCTAATGCACACACATTGGTAAGATGAGACAACAACAATCGAGAGGGATGATCAAGCCCCCAGGATCAAGATCTCATGACAAACCAAGCATAAGTACAAAGGAACACACATGAAGGTGATGAAAAAGAATGAAAGCTTTGATCATATTTCCAGCTCGTTATGGATCAGATCTAGGATGTTTGTTTTTGAGAAAGAAAAATGTGTACTTAGTCTAGGGTGATGAGACTTATGGTTGTCCACTGGGTGAGAAATCCCAAGTATACTCACTCTGGGGCCATGAAAATTCTAGTTGTTTGCGGGGTGAGAAGGCCCAAAAGGTGAGGAACATATGCTTGGTTGGTATACACTCACACAAGTAGGTGGCTATGGGGAAAAGTTGTGCCATTAGATGGTATTTCCTGCTCAACCATATTAAAGTTATACCTCCTGAGAACTTTAATAAGGCACCACAAAGACAATATCAGTTTGTGCTCCATGAGATAAGAAAAACTTTGTATGCTTAGAACTCATGAAAAAATACAAAGGTACCATACACATGCAAGCTATGTTATGCAAGGTGGCCATGTAAAAAAATGCAAAATATAAAAATGTAGAAGAAAGTTCAATTGAGTCTTGTTAGGATCATGCAAGGTTTTTCATTTAGGGAACATTATGTCTAATGTCTCCAAGAGAGGACCAATCAAATAATATATATTCACAATTTAGGGGATGCAGTGTGTTGCATTAGGCCACTAGGAGGAATACAATATGCTAAGATAGATGACACTTATGAAGGACATCATACCCAATGTCATCCACAAAGTGACAAACACATCTTATAAAGTAACAAGGCTGCACGTAGAATCAAGAATGAATAATTCCAATGTATGACCCCACTTTAAAGGAATTGCTACACATCGTTTTGTGAGAAATTGCTTTAAAGTAGCCAAAGAAAAATGAAAAAGAAACAAGACATGAGAGCCAACTTGGAAAGCTCCTATGCCAAGTCATACATTTTCGAGTAAGGCTTCTTCATGTGAATGAAAAAGTAATTAAAGAAAGAGAGGTTTCCCCAAAAAGGGAACACACTAAACACATAAGGGATCTATGGATTTGGGGTCAGTATGTTTGTTGTTATAATGTTTTGATTAAAGAGCTTGGAATTTTCATCATTCCCAAAAACACATATAACTAGAAGAATGACACAAAGAGAGCAAAAAAAAAAAGAAAAATAAAGTTTTTTTTGGGTCAACATGGAAGAGACATTGTGGTCTCAATGCCTTGTGTTATCCCCAAAAGCAAAACACAAGCAAAAATGAAAGAAAAATGAAAGGAAAAAGCTTTTGGGTCAATATGAAGGAGACATCTCGGTCTCGATGCCTTGCATCATCCCCAAAAGGAAAAGACAAGCAAAAATGAAAGAAAAATGACCTTTTGGGTCAACATGGAAGAGACATTGAGCATCTCAACACTTTGTGTCATCCCCAAAAGGAAAACACAAGTGAAAACAAAAAATAAAAAAGGGACCTTTTAAGTCAACATGGAAGAAAAATTGGGCATCTCAACACTTTGCGTCATCTTTAAAAGGAAAACACAAAAAAAGGGAAAAAGGCAATGTACAACATATAGAAGAATAGAGGTACAAATAAAGGAAGTGTACAAAGACAGAGAACATCAAACACACCTTACGGGTGAACACAATACACAACTATAAAAATGAAAATGTAAAAGGGGATAGTAATGCAAAGGTATGTCAACCATTACTTGAGTTATTGGCTTCTCAATCTCAAGTAGTATAAGTAGAAGGGAAATAACCTAGTTAAGAGACAAGGAAAAATGTATTACGAGGACAAGGCTAACAAATTCTTGTCCCCACTGAGTGTAAGAAAAGAACAAGCCAAGGTGGGTGATGTGAAGAATCATACAATAATGAGAATTATAACTCTACAATTATTGCATGATGAGATGATCTGATTAGGATCTAGACTAATTGAATTTGAATGCTTAATGTTTACAAACCATGAAATCCAAATTACATAAACAAGATTAACACATTAACATGTGAATTAAGTGGAAATACAATTCATGCATACACTATTGAAATTATGCATTAAAAACTGAAGGTGAAAAGAACGAATTTGAGAAAGAAGAGAGAGAGAGAGTGCAAACGATCTAATAATGGAGTTCACCATCAGTGTGACTACATCTCTGGGTCCACTCCAATAGAGTGAAACCGATCTGATTAATCTCCAAAAATAGAATTACAATTGCACCAATATCATTTCCTTCCAGTACTTCGGCAGCATAACAAAACACCGATGTACAGAAATGATCGAAAATCTCCTTAGAAAAATCTCCCTATTTCTCTAGTTCACATCTTCACCACCTAGACTTTGAAAATATGAGTGAACCAAACTCACTCCTAAACTCCCCTTTTATACATCAAATTTACCAAATATGGTAGAAAACCATATGATTTACCAAAATCTCCTTAATCTCCCAATTTTACATAGTAATCTTCAAAATATCCCCCCTTATCAAAACAAATCCCCTAAAAAAAACAATTAAATGGTTTCTATGCCCTCTCACATATTACAATTGGGCATTTCCTATTTTCATAAGTTGCAATTAATCCTTTTAAAGGATTGTTGTTTTTACAATATAGGGGAATTTCTTTTATTTTAAGGCATTTGGTTGTCATATACTTAACAAAACCAACTGACGTCAAATAACTATTGAAGCCATCAAATGGCATAGTGGTGGTTAAGCCTTTCGTTAAGTCAGCAGTTACGGGTTCCAAACTCGTCGGCCGTTGTTTGTTTAAAAAAAACTCCCAAAAAATGCAACAAAACAAACCCGTGGCTTTTAATAGTAAAGCTCGCTGCTCGCGCTCGAACAGCTGAAACCGTCGGCTGTTATGACAGAGGTCACGGGTTCAAGACCATTAGACTCTTTTGTTAAATGAAAAACAAACTCAACAAACTCACCGACCAAGAATGGAGGGGTAGTGAAGGGCCACGTGTCACACCAGGAGGGTGCCACGTGGCAAGCTCCTATTGGCTGATTTTTTTGATGTGTTCACCGACATGCATGTTGACGTAGCATCCCAAATGATGATGTGTCCCACCATGTGGCACCCAACGATGTGCCACATGGCATTTTTTTCACCCAAAGATGACATGTGTCAATTGGTGATTGGTTGAGTATGTTGATTGTGCGCTAACTGTACCATGCTGATGTCAGCAAAGTCAACCCATCTTTGACTACTCATATCTCGAGCATACGACGTCAGATTTTGATGAAACAAACATTGTTAGAATCATCTCAACAAGCTCTTCGACTTGACACCATTTCCATCAATTTTCAAGATGATCATTTTTTCTACTTCCTAGATGACCCCTGATGGTAGTTTGACCCAAAGTTTGACTGACCGTAACTTGAGCAAACGGACTCCTTTTCGCTCCGTTCAAGTTGCACTGGAATCAGGACATCGAGCTCTTTTTGATGGTGCTGAAATATGGAGTATTAGAGACATTTCAATTTTTAGTGAAAATATCCCCTAGATCAGGCCTCCCTACTGGAGAACTTTTGGACCTCCAAAAGTGGCATTTATTCAAACATCAAGTGAGGACTTGGCCTCCCCAGTTGTACTGTATCCTCTGTACATCTATATACCTGGCTCACAATCACAATGAAGACTACAAAAACATTATTGATCATAAACATCATTCTATCGCTTCCATAAGCATCTACATCAACTGTCGTAGCCACTAACCAACAAATATTGACTAGCATCAAGCTGAACAATAATGCAGAGATGAAAGAGAATAATTCAACAACATATCGATCTTTCACATGAGTAATTTTTTTACCCAAGGATCCATCAATGCTTTCAATCATCATTCCCTCATGTTGTACTGTGGGTGCATCATGTGACAACTGACCCTGGTTAGCTACTCCAAGTTCCTGTATAGAACACCCTGTACTGACAGATATAAGAGTTAAATCTTTACTTGCCTTAATGACCTTCTTAAATTGCCCCGTGTTTGTGAAAGAACGATTGGTCTTAATCTTGTGAGAATGTACAATATATTGAATGCCATCTTTAAACAAATGATAATGATTCTTTTCCCTGTAGAAAATAGCTTTCCAATCATAAAGATAAGGGCTACCCAGAACTATCCAACATATATCTAGTGGAACCACATCAAATTGTACTTCATCCACAAACTTACTAGTCATTGCAAATTTTAAAGTGCATTTTCTTGTTACTTGCAACTTATCATTCTCGCAAATCTAGCCTAGTGGATAAGGTTTCTCATGCAATGTAGTTTTCAATCCCAAGTTTCTTACATCTTCAAAAATTAAGTTAACTTGAGAACCACTATCTATGAGTGCATCAATTTTAGTGTTCTTAGCAACAACCCTTAAATGAAACATCTCATTCCTTTTTTTATCTTTAGAGAAATCATTAACTGTAGAAGTAGAAGCACAACTAGCAACAGAAACACCAGAAATAGGAGATTTACCTTTTAGGCCCACAGCTGTTATCTTAGTCTCATCATCTGAATTTGAACCAAGATCCATAACAACATTTTCTGCTTTCTCCTTACCTTTTTGTTTCTGATTACGTTTCTGAGCCCACTTAGGCTTCAATTCGGGATGCAACTTCCAATAGTGATCTTCATCATGACCCTTCCTGTCACAATGAGAGCAAGAAAGCTTGTCATCCTTCTTGACTGTAGCTGTCTTCTTTCCTTTCCCTGTCTTTGCAGCCTTAGAAGATTTCTTTACATCATTATCAAACTTATCAATAAAAGATCCTTTACTCCTTGACTCTAAGTGGGTAGCTTGGACACAAACTTCATCCAAATTGTTAGGATTCAAAACCAAAATAGAATGTCTAAGGTAGGAATGCAAACCCCCTATGTACTTCAACAAAGTGTCCTGGGTGTACAAAGGAACATCCAAAACAATAGCCCTTTTCCTAAATTCATGGGTGTACTCTTGGACAGTTTGACCTTTCCCTTGCCTAAACATTTCCAGTCCATCATTAACTGTTGCATATGTCCTAGGGGATACAATTGCTTTTTAAGAGCATTAACAAAATCTGCCCAAGTTAAACTGACTCTACCATGTTGTGAAACTTCTGCCTTAGTCTTACTCTCCCACCAGGTTAAAGTTGTACCTCCTAAATGAAGAGTAGCTAATTGGATCCTATCAACATCATCTAATAGGTTTTGGACTCTACAATAGACTTCTACTTGCTGAATCCAATCATCCAATTTTTCAGCATTAAGTTCACCACAATACTTTGGTAAATCAAATTTTACATCCAATTTAATTTTAGGCTTATGCCCACTCTTGAAAGGATTAAAAGAAGTAGAATGAGGAGAAGATGGAGAAGAAGGAGAAGAGGGAGGAGAAGAAGAAGAGGGTGGATCTGGTTGCTTGTCACCATCTCCATGATGTTTCTCTTTCTTGTCTTCACAAACATATTTCTTCAACGAACCTCCTTCATGTTCTTTCCGCTCTTGTCTCTCTTGAAAAAGAATGTCCAGCTTAGCCTTCATCTCGAGGAATGATCTTCGAAATTCCTGCTCACTGATCTCATCAGGAACCTCCATTCCATAAATAGACATCTTCGGAAATGTTCTACACTTCCCGATCTCAAGATCAAAGTCTATAAGCTTGCCTTCACCTTTCTGAATCATGGATCTCATTAGCATTCAAAAAATAAATAACTGCAATAATAGTCAACTGAGCTCTGATACCATTTGATCTGATTAGGATCTAGACTAATTGCATTTGAATGCTTAATGTTTACAAACCCTAAAATCCAAATTACATAAACAAGATTAACACATTAACATGTGAATTAAGCGGAAATACAATTCATTCATACACTATTGAAATTATGCATTAAAAACTAAAGGTGAAAAGAACGAATTTGAGAAAGAAGAAGAGAGAGAGAGTGCAAACGATCTGATAACGGAGTTCACCACAAGCGTGACTACATCTCCAGGTCCACTCCAATAGAGTGAGACTGATCTGATTTATCTCCAAAAACAGAATTACAATTGAACCAAGATCATTTCCTTCCAGCACTTCGGCAGCATAACAAAACACCGATGTACAGAAATGATCGAAAATCTCCTTAGAAAAATCTCCCTATTTCTCTAGTTCACAGCTTCACTACCTAGACTTCAAAAATCTGAGTGAACCAAACTCACTCCTAAACTCCCCTTTTATACATCAAATTTACCAAATATGGTAGAAAACCATATGATTTACCAAAATCTCCTTAATCTCCCAATTTTACATAGTAATATTCAAAATATCCCCCCTTATGAAAACAAATCCCCTAAAAAAAACAATTAAATGGTTTCTATGCCCTCTCACATATTACATTCAGGCATTTCCTATTTTCATAAGTTACAATTAATCCTTTTAAAGGATTGTTGTTTTTACAATATAGGGGAATTTCTTTTATTTTAAGGCATTTGGTTGTCATATACTTAACAAAACCAACCGACGTCAAATAACTATTGAAGCCATCAAATGGCATAGTGGTGGTTAAGCCTTTCGTTAAGTCAGCAGTTACGGGTTACAAACCCGTCGGCCATTGTTTGTTTAAAACAAACTCCCAAAAAATGCAACAAAACAAACCCGTGGCTTTTAATAGTAAAGCTCGCTGCTCGCGCTCGAACGGCTGAAACCGTCAGCTGTTATGATGGAGGTCACGGGTTCAATACCATTAGACTCTTTTGTTAAATGAAAAAAAAACTCAACAAACTCCCCGACCAAGAATTGAGGGGTAGTGAAGGGCCACGTGTCCCACCAGGAGGGTGCCATGTGGCAAGCTCCTATTGGCTGACTTTTCTGACATGTTCACCAACATGCATGTTGACGTAGCATCCCAAATGATGATGTGTCCCACCATGTGGCACCCAACAATGTGCCACATGGCCTTTTTTTCACCCAAAGATGACACGTGTCAATTGGTGATTGGCTGAGTATGATGACTATGTTGACTGTACCATGCTGATGTCAGCAAAGTCAACCCATCTTTGACTGCTCATATCTCGAGCATACGACGTTAGATTTCGACGAAACGAACGTTGTCGGAACCATCTCGACAAGCTCTTCGACTTAACACCATTTCCATCAATTTTAAAGATGATCATTTTTTCCACTTCCTGGATGACCCCTGATGGCAGTTTGACCCAAAGTTTGACTGACCGTAACTTGAGCAAATAGACTCCTTTTCGCTCCCTTCAAGTTGCACTGGAATCAGGACATTGAGCTCTTTCTGATGGTGCTAAAATATGGAGTATTCGAGACATTTCAATTTTCAATGAAAATATCGCCTAGATCAGGAGAGGAGTTGGTTTAAGGAATAATAGGATAACAATCGGTATCAATGAAGTGATACTTATTCAGCATGTCCTTCAATGTTCGACATTTATCAGTTCAGTGGCCAAGAACACGATGATATTTTTAAAATGGTATGTTAGAATCTTTAGGAATGATGACTAACTTATTCATATGTGGTAATAAAATGAGACCTTTGTTTAAAAACATTTGGAGTTTCCTTTCACATTCAGGTGGTGGATGGAGAGGAAAATTTACTTTCTTTAATTTATAAGGTTGTTTACATTTACTAGATTCACCCTTTTCGTGAATTGAAGGAGGAAGAGGACCATGGGGATCCTAGCATCCTTATCATTAGAATCAGGTAATGGTTGTTCATGTGGAAGGAGAACATTCAAGTCAGGAGGGGAATCAAAGATCACTATACCATCATCTTGAAGTATCCAATATTCAAAAGGAGGCTTGTCATTATGAGGAGGATCTTGATATCCTAGACCTATTGTGCTTTCATTTGTTGTTAGTTGTTCTAAAAGTTGGTGAATGTCATGTTTGGTTGTTGTATCACATCATTGTTTGCTTAATATAGTAAAACCTTTGCCATATGTTTCTTCAAGGTTGATGGGTGTGTTTGTAACTTTTTTATCATAAAATGGTTGAGGATGTGGTTGTGTAAAGGAACTAGATCCACCTGTTGAGGTATCCAAACATGCCAGGAGGTGAAACAATAAGGAGATCTTGTGACTACATGGATGGAGGAAAGGTTGCATTGGCTTCAAGGTTTTCAAGGCATAAATTTAAAAACTTGTTCATGCTTTCATCATCTCCAATGATTTCAATATCACGAGGTGGAAATTCATTAGGAGTTGAAGGAGCATGAGGAAGCTCAAGGTCATTAGGATCATAGCCAAAGGCATAATTTGATATGTGTACAAGGGATTTCAATGAATTTGAAAACTTATTAAGGAAAAAATCCATGATGAAAGTAAGGAAATATGAAAAAAAGAGAGTAAAACAAGAAATCTAGAAAATATGACAATATGCAGTAATAGAAGATAGAAAGGCATAGAATTCCCATAAATTATCAGAAAATGTAATGCAAAATATGCAAGAGGACTAAGTTTCCCAGTGTGGCGATTTAGTCCCATTGATGATTTTTTAAAGATTTTTTAGAATTTTTGATTGTAATTTTATGGTTTTCAAATGCACAAATGTAGGTACTACATGAAATGCAAAATTTTTAGTTTTTTTCAATACAAAAATGATGCAAAAATGCAAACTATTGAAACTTTCAACAATAATGCAAGTTTGAAAACCCTAAGATGCAATTTAAACAATGTAATACCTAATGTAATGTAAATGAAACATAGGATGCACTTAAAATAAGAAGAAAATATGTTCAAAAGTAAGGTTCACCAAAATGTGGACAATGATTTTGGCAAACCAAAATGCTTTCTAGCCCTTCTAGGGTTTTTTACCTAAAAGGGGAAAAAATTGGGCCAAAATGTAATGTTCACATTCAAAGATTAATGTGTATGAGATTTATTATATCTAATTAAGATGCTCTAATGCTCTAATCTAAAAATAAAATGATCTAATGATGCAAAACCTAAGAAATGCAACTTGTTTGAAAACAAAATGTGATATACAAAAAATCCCAAAAATACAAGTAAATGATGAAATAACATAACAAAATGGAAGAGGTGCACCTGGAATATGGAATCTGATGCTGGGAGATTTTGAGATCCTAAAAAATTGGTTGCAAATTCTGATTGGGACACTTACGCCAAGCTGGGCGACTTAGGCCTAGTTTTAAGAAACTTTGCAAGAACGAGAATTTTCCAAACGGGTATCCAAAAATGTCAAAATCACTTTCCAAGCTTGGAAGTGGGACAAATCTGCTAGTAGTGGTGACTTAGTCCTCCTGTAAATCTTAGGAATCTAGGGACAAAATATGGTAGCCACAGGTCTGTACTTGCTTTCTTGACAAGTGTCCACACTTGATTCTATAGAAAATGGGGTAGAAAGTCTCTCCAAGCTTGAATTAGGGTTGTGATGAATTGATTGACTTTGAAGACTTCTTCAGCACTTTTCAACACCTATTTCTTTTACAAATCTTCATATAAAAGGCTGCAAACACACATTCAAAAGGGGGAAAATGGTTAAGGGTTAGAGTATAGGGGTTTGCCTTGGTCAAACCCCACTTGGGTAATCAAACCCTATGAAATGAAAGGAGAATGATAAGTAAACAACACACAATGTCATAAACTTACCGATCTCTTGATGTAAAAATCTAAATATATACAATGAAGGGCTCCAATGGATGACTTGGTAATGCTTGATTGCTTGAATGCTTGTAAGATTTAATTCTTAATGATTGCAAGAGATAATTAACTGTAGGAGATGCTAGGAGATGTAAAATGAAGAGAAAACCCTTATTCATTGTTGATTTTACTAATTTTATTTGAAAATAACACATGACAAGCTAACCTCAAGGGTTAGAGGAAAAAATCCTACTAGAAATTTGAAATTATTTTGAGTTTTGTGCCAAAAATAACTAAGTCCCACTTAAGAAATTAAGTGGGTGTTGGGAATCACAATGCATTAAATGTTGTCCAATGGGAGTATCCTCAAAAAAACACTTAAAAATGGTTGGAAAGTGTATTAAAAGGTCATTTAGACATGAGAAAGGGTTTAATTAGTGAAGACAAGTCTAGAAAAGTGTGAAAGTTAGTGAAAACACTTCACGACACCTTTACAAGACAACCTAGAAGTCTTAATGATTCATAAAGATTCAAGACCTAATGTGAACGTGTTGGCCACATTACAACGTTAGACCTAGAAAAAATCAAGCCAAAGTCCAAAAGAGAGACTCAAGTGAGCCTAAAAATGTCAAATATACATTTTTTGGAAACATAGATTCTTTCATTCAAATCTATCTCTCCAAATGGTAGGAGCATTAGGAAAGAGAGAAATGAGATTTCCACGACTTTCAAGTGTATCTTCTAAAATTAAACTATTTTCTTCATGACTAGGAAGGATATTAGGGGAGGAACCAATGTGATTATCATGATTATCTCCAATTACATCTCTATGTCCTATAATGTATTCCCAAGTTGTAGAGGTAGGATTTTCATAGCTCTCAATCATTAGATCTCTTAACAATAGCATGTCCTCGTCATAAATGTAATTTTCATGGTCATTCACAATTATATCTTTTTTCACTGCAACATCTCGCAAGTAGGGGAGGTGTTCCAAGAGGAATTTAAACTAAGTAAAGTATTAGAAATTATTTTATGTTTTTTTGTTATAATATCTTCCCAAGGGGGAGGAGGAGAAGGACAAGCAAGACTTTCATGATTCTCAATGATTGCATCTTCTTTCACCAATATAACTTTATCACCAATAGGAGAGGTATTAGGAGAAGGAAAATTATGATCTTCATGGTTATCTATTCTTGTACATTTGTCTATCATATCATTTTGAGAAATAGAAGAGATGGGAGTAGGTGTAGATTTAAGGCAAGCGTCAACATTTTCACTCTCTTGCACTAAGAAACTCTCATAACTAGGAAATGTATTGAATGAATGACTAACATGCTTATTGACTAATTTTTATTTGGAAACTTGGAAAAGGAACATACTAAAATTTGTGAAAAGTAATCTATACAAACTCAAAAATGGAAAGAGATGTAAAATGCAATGCAATGACCTAGAATGATATGTGTAAATACAATTTTTAGATTCCAAACAAGGTAATTTACTGATTACACTATGCAACAATATGAAAAGGAAATGTTGTAAATGTAAATTTGAAATTAAGAAATGCATGAAATGAAGCAAATTAAGCTAGGTTTAATGAAATGCATGTAACAGAAACTCAACGAATTAAAACAACTATCTATTGACAACAAACATAAGTACAAAAATGATGTTTTTAATGTTGTAAAAGGTATTTTTACGTTTAATTTGGGACTAATTCACCCAGAGGGGCATATGAGTCCTAGTTAGGGTTTTTGAATATTAGGTTTTTTGGTTTGAATGTTGTCTAGTCTATGTGAAATTATAGATTTAAGGTAAAATTCAATGATGCAAGAGGCAAAAATGCAACCTATATTCTCTTTCACTAATGCAATATTTAAAAACCCTAGATGCAAATTAACTAATGAAAAACCTAATGAAAATTTAATGCAAGATAGATCTAGGATTGTGATGCACTCCAAAATAGAAAATAAGGTTTTCTGAAGGATAGGTTCACCAAAATGAACATAATGGAATAGGGTTCTAACTTTTAGGAGATGGAACAAGGGATAAGGACCTATTTCACTCTTGTTCATTCAAGGAAACCTTAGAGATCTCCATCCAAGGATGGAATAAGGGAAAGAGATCTACAATTAGGTGTCCTAGGGTGTGATTAAAGAATAAAAAGGGGGTTCAACACCAAGAAAAGGCTTGGAAAGAATGAAATGCAATGATATGAAATGTAACATGCAAGTCTAGCAAAATGACCTAGGAAAAGAAACTAAAAATCAAGTTAATAAATCGAGGATAAATGGAAAATACCTCGAAGAAAGATGTCCTAAAAAAGTTCTGAAATCCTCAAATTTTGTTGTTTGAAGCTGACTGGGACTTATATGCAAGTTTGGGAAATTTAGTCCTAGACTAGGGTTTTTGTGCAGAAACTAGAAACTCTCAGCAATAGATCGAGATCTCCTAAAATATGGAAAAAGGAAGTATTGGGAATCATATGTCCAAGGTTCAAATTTAGTCCCAATATTAGGGTTTGGCTAGAACTATAGTATTCTCTAATGATCTCCCATAACTTTCCTCCTGTCAAATCTCTGAGTCTAAAAGCTTAAATCCTATCCTATAGGTGACTTTTCATGGAGATGAAAACCTTGTGAAAGCTTGACAACTTTCCTCAATCTTGCAATTTAGTCTTCAAAGGATCTTCAAGCTCCTAGTCATTCACAATTATATCTTTTTTGAAACACTGCAACATCTCGCAAGTAGGGGAGGTGTTGCAAGAGGAATTTAAACTAAGTAAAGTATTATAAATTATTTTATGTTTTTTTGTTATAATATCTTCCCAAGGGGGAGGAGGAGAAGGACAAGCAAGACTTTCATGATTCTCAATGATTGCATCTTCTTTCACCAATATAACTTTATCACCAATAGGAGAGGTATTAGGAGAAGGAAAATTATGATCTTCATGGTTATCTATTCTTGTACATTCGTATATCATATCATTCTGAGAAATAGAAGAGATGGGAGTAGGTGTAGATTTAAGGCAAGCGTCAACATTTTCACTCTCTTGCACTAAGAAACTCTCATAACTAGGAAATGTATTGAATGAATGACTAACATGCTTATTGACTAATTTTTATTTGGAAACTTGGAAAAGGAACATACTAAGATTTGTGAAAAGTAATCTATACAAACTCAAAAATGGAAAGAGACGTAAAATGCAATGCAATGACCTAGAATGATATGTGTAAATACAATTTTTAGATTCCAAACAAGGTAATTTACTAATTACACTATGCAACAATATGAAAAGGAAATGTTGTAAATGTAAATTTGAAATTAAGAAATGCATGAAATGAAGCAAATTAAGCTAGGTTTAATGAAATGCATGTAACAGAAACTCAACGAATTAAAACAACTATCTATTGACAACAAACATAAGTACAAAAATGATGTTTTTAATGTTGTAAAAGGTAGTTTTACGTTTAATTTGGGACTAATTCACCTAGAGGGTCATATGAGTCCTAGTTAGGGTTTTTGAATATTAGGTTTTTTGGTTTGAATGTTATCTAGTCTATGTGAAATTATAGATTTAAGGTAAAATTCAATGATGCAAGAGGCAAAAATGCAACCTATATTCTCTTTCACTAATGCAATATTTAAAAACCCTAGACGCAAATTAACTAATGAAAAACCTAATGAAAATTTAATGCAAGATAGATCTAGGACTGTGATGCACTCCAAAATAGAAAATAAGATTTTCTGAAGGATAGGTTCACCAAAATGAACATAATGGAATAGGGTTCTAACTTTTAGGAGATGGAACAAGGGATAAGGACCTATTTCACTCTTGTTCATTCAAAGAAACCTTAGAGATCTCCATCCAAGGATGGAATAAGGGAAATAGATCTACAATAAGGTGTCCTAGGGTGTGATTAAAGAATAAAAAGGGGGTTCAACACCAAGAAAAGGCTTGGAAAGAATGAAATGCAATGATATGAAATGTAACATGCAAGTCTAGCAAAATGACCTAGGAAAAGAAACTAAAAATCAAGTTAATAAATCGAGGATGAATGGAAAATACCTCGAAGAAAGATGTCCTAAAAAAAGTTCTGAAATCCTCAAATTTTGTTGTTTGAAGCTGACTGGGACTTATATGCAAGTTTGGGAAATTTAGTCCTAGACTAGGGTTTTTGTGCAGAAACTAGAAACTCTCAGCAATAGATCGAGATCTCCTAAAATATGGAAAAAGGAAGTATTGGGAATCATATGTCCAAGGTTCAAATTTAGTCCCAATATTAGGGTTTGGCTAGAACTATAGTATTCTCTAATGATCTCCCATAACTTTCCTCCTGTCAAATCTCTGAGTCTAAAAGCTTAAATCCTATCCTATAGGTGACTTTTCATGGAGATGAAAACCTTGTGAAAGCTTGACAACTTTCCTCAATCTTGCAATTTAGTCTTCAAAGGATCTTCAAGCTCCAAAACACCTAGATCTATAATCACACATGTAGAGAGAGAAAAAATCTTGTTGATTATTAGGAAATAGGGGTTTGCCTTGGTAAAACCCAGTTTAGGTAATCAAACCTTGTGATGAAACATGAAAAATGATACCTTGAATGATCTCTTGAATCTAAATTCTAACATGAAGTTGTTAGAAACCAAGATTTGAAATGCAAACCAGAAAAATCACCTTCCACAGAAGAGAAAAATAGAAAAAGCAGAGATTTGCAAAAAGATGTGCAAATATTATTATTTAGGAATTCTTAATTAAAAGATATGATTTTATTTATAAAATAAAAGATGCATAACCCTAATCTTATCTTGAGCAACAAGATAGCTCAACAAGATAAGGATAAGAATAATCAACCTACGAATTAAATATTACCTAAGTAAAGTTATGCAAGTGTAATTAAATATTAATTACACTAACACCCCCCCTTAAGTGCAACTTAGGGAGACAAAAAAAGAATGCACCTAAAACTAAGATGAATGCAAGATAGCATGAATGAATGGGTCCTAACAACAAGGCCTGATCAGGAACCCAAGTACAAATGCAATAATGTGGTAGAGAAGGAAAACCCAGTGGGACAAAACCCCCCTACAATGAGATGACTGCTACAAAGAAGCACTGGAAGATCACTGTGGAGTAACACTAGAACCGCAATCTGACAAGCAAGGAAAGATACTTTTGTCTACAAGAAACCAAAATAGAATCATAATAATGCGACAACAAACTCGATGCCATGGAACACCGAAAAACTCACAAACTAGAACAACCTTGGAATCTGTGAATCAACAATAGATGAAACGATGACAGAATCTGGAAACAGTGTATCTCGATGTTGATACCAAATTGAGACCAAAACTCTTCCATGGAAATGAGTACCATAAAGACTCTGGAACATTAACCATAAAAACATGGCCCTCAAACTGAGAAGGATCTAAACCAATGCGGAAGAAGAAACATAAACTATCAATCTAAAGTGTGAACCAATGTGAATCTGATAGGTATCAAGCTAAGACAAGAATGTGGCCAAAAGAAACTAGGAAACCAGATAACCCATGCGAGTTGCCAACAAATCAAGATGAAGATGGAGATCAAAGTGAAACCTACACTCTAATCAGATTTATTATGCAAGAAACCCCCCTGATGGAGCTTTATCTCAGTTCATTTATTACAATAACCCAATGATTGTAAAAGGAGAGCATACAAACATCCATAAACATAAAATAAGATGATGTGGTACTAAAATGAAGTGCAAATATTCAAGTTTCACCTTTCCAACTACCAAAACATCCAAGTAATCTACAAAACACCCATCAAGACAAATTTTGAATAACGATAAACTTGGGACAAATATAGAAAAAAGTGCATGGACAGAAAAATATATCATGTTAATACCTTTCCAATACCGCAAAGAAGATGAAAATTGGAGATCGTGACAAAAAGCTATGAGCTCGGAAGCCATAAATGAACATCTGACTTCAAGCAGAAATAAATGAAACTAAATAGAAAAATACTGAAAAATAAACTATACCACTGGAAAGTGCTCAAAACCATCTTTTTGGTGATATCTTGTTTGCCCGATTTTGATACCGTATGCCTAAGTTATGCCCAAAAGAAAAAAAGTGCTCCTTTAGGGAAAATCAGGGCTAGGAGGGGGTTTGGAGTGTTGTACGACCGTTGACATCATGCTGATGTCAACACTTCACGAGAAAAAAATTGATGGCCTAGAGGCCATCTGGGCAGAAAAATGCCCCCCCACCGAAATTTTTTTCGGTGATTGGTATATGCTTGGCTGTCAGAATATTCCCTATGCCCTTGCCGGAATATGCTCTACCGATCAGAATATCTCTATAGTGATTTAGGTTGGGCGCACCCTTGGTCTACCATGGGACCGGCAACTAGGGATCAGCGCCGGGCTGACGTGCATAGCCGGTCTCATGTGATCACGGGCTGATAGAGGTGGTGAAGGTGGCTGGAGGGGCTCGTTGCTGGCGGGCTAAGTGGCGATAGTGGAGTTGGGTAGCGACGATAGTTCGGTGGCCACTCAGTGGCTACCCAGTGGCTGTCGGGTGGTGGGTTTCTTCAATACTGGAGGCGCCTACATGAAGACCAAAAAAACATGTTCTTTTATATTTGTTTTGATTTTCATGCCTCAGGGAGCGTGCTGGGGAGGCTGTACGGCCCACCAGGAAAAAATTGTTTTCCTTCCTAACCAACTTTGCCAAAATCAACAAAACAAAAAATAATTGAAATTTATCATCCATTAACATAATCAAATCATAAATCGTGGTCATCGTTGTTTGGTGTTAAGCCAAATGACAAATCATCTTTCCCCCCTATGCGCATTCTTTCTGACCCGGGGTCAGGTAAGTTTTCTATTTCTGTGCCAGATGAAATCATAAACCATAATATTGCAAAGATGGAGAATGTTTTGGTCGGAAAGTTTTTGGGGTCTAGACCTAATATTGAAGTTGTAAGGGAGTTTGTTAAGAGCAAATGGAAAACTAGTGGTTTAGTCTTGGTGGCGGCGCTTCCTAAGGGTTTTTTTTCCTTTCAGTTCACTTGCAAAGAGGACTCCAGGGCTGTTAGGAGTGGTGGACCTTGGGTTATCAAAAATTCTTCTCTAGCCCTAAAGAAGTGGTCCTCTAGGGTTGATTTGTCTGACTCTATTTTTGAAATGGTGCCTGTTTGGGCTAGATTGCCTAGTCTGCCTTTGGAATATTGGAATACGGATATATATAGTGGGATTGCTAATTCCTTTGGAGAACTCTTGTCCATTGATACAATGACTATGGCCAGAAAGAGATTGGTCTTTGCTAGAATCTGTGTAGGGGTTTCTCAAAATGTTGATCTCCCTTCTTCGATTGACATCCAATCCAAGCTGGGTGTTTGGAAGCAAGCTATTGAATTTGAGACCACACCCTTTGTATGCTTTAAATGCCAAAAGTCTGGGCATTGGGCAAAAAAGTGTCCGCTAAACAATAAAAGTGAAAAGGAGAAAGTTGTTAACCCTAAGGCTGTATGGAGGAAAAAACCTGAGGAGGAGAGGCAAATTTCTACCCTTGGCATGAAGGAGAATCTAGAAAGGCACACTTTTTCCCCTGATCTGAAGGAGAACCATAGTTGTTTGCCTAAGGATGCTTGCCCTAGTATAGAATGCACTACCTCTTCAGATCCTAAGGATCCTAAATCCCTGATCTCACCACATATGGTTAGAGAGAAAAAAATTTACTCTGTGGAGGGAGCCCAAGAGATTCAGAAGAAGGTTGAAATAAGCTGTGAAGAAACGGGTTTTTTCATGCCTTCACCTTTGGTGTTGGCTGGCGGAGTTAATGTGCCTGGTCTAGAGGAAATACCCATTAAGGGCTTATCCTTAGAGATAAGAATACCTTTCCCTTCCCAATTTCCTATTGGTAGCCCTCGTTCAAAAGAGGAACAGGATCCAGAGAACGCCACTCTGGAAGTTGTGAGGGATACTTTTGATTCCTAAAGTAGGGAAACGAAAACACCTTATGTTAATATTCCTGAAGCCAAGAATGGCATAATGGATACCCTTCCCTGGGATCAGAGGTTTTTGTCTGAGAAGGATTGGGAATCAGGAAGAGAGTTGGAAAGCCAAGATGAGACTGAATGGGAAGAGGTTATCTCACATTCAAGGTCAAAGAAGGAAGAAAAAAGAGGGTGGACACTTCAAGTGGGATGATCACTAGAACTAGGGCCAAGGTGGACTATGGAAATAATAAACTAAGCCAGGGCAGGAGATCAGGAAGATGGAAAAGGGAACATAGCAGCCTCTAGGATATTGCGGATGGGATCCAAATGACCATCCCGAAGATACTTCAATCCCCAGGTAAGAAATGAAAATCATGTCCTAGAATATAAGAGGGCTAAATAGCCGTCATGAAAATGATGTTTTGCAAAATTTTGTTAGGGACCACAAACAGAACATTCTTCTTGTTCAAGAAACAAAAATGCCTAAAGATAAAGTTGAATACTTAGATTTTTTCAGAATTGTGGGGATCATGGGAATAGTTTCGTTGGTGCTTCGAGGGGAATTGTAACTTTTTGGAACAAGTTGTTTATTAGAGGTGAACCCTTGATGGAGAATGGTAATCTTGTGGCCACTAGATTTACCCACATAAGAGACATTTTTTGCTGCATTCAATCTAATATATATGCCCCAAATTGTAAGAATGCTAGAAATTCCTTTTGGAGTGAGTTGTC